>JARJDU010029446.1:0-32414 GCA_030264695.1 Lissagria laeviuscula | reverse complement strand
GATCTCACCTTTTCCTTGCTGCCCGCTTCAACCCAGACTCCCCGGAGAAACAATTTGTCGGGTAAATGAGCCTCTTAAGGGGGAAACAAACCATAGAGGTCTAAAAAATGAGCTTTTTCATGAAATTTTTTTGTATATTAAAAATAAAGTGAAACGAAAGAGTTTGCTGTATATCGCAGAGCAACATTATTGCCCAATCGAAACATTTTTTTGTCAGTATATTTCGTTTTTTGCCGCCTTGGTAGTTGCATTTGTGGGCTGCCTCTGGAATGTTGCTTCTTGCTGGCTGCATTGTTTGCGAAGAACTGGTACATCATAGAACTACTGAACCTTGTAGCATATGATATTTTCGCAAATCTAAAATATACTAACATGGCGCCAACAAAATAATAAGTCATTTTTGCGTTAAAAATTGTCCTCCAAATTGTCATATAAAATCAAAAAAGTATAATATCCCAAAATTCATATGCTGTGTGATAGAGCATTTTTACGTATTAAAAGCAAAGAATGCGCAAAATCTGTGGGATAGACCCCGAGATTTTTTTACAGCCAGTTGAAAAAATATGATGTTGAGCAATAGCGAGTTAATGTTTCAAGTATGGTAACATAATTTAAGTGAGAGGAAGAGAGAAAAAATATTATTTCTCACTATAACTTTGCAAAGAAGTAATATTTCAAAATATTGTTTTTGTGAAATATTCTAAACATCCTGAGGACCACAAAAAGGCAAAGAAATTGTGTTTTTTTTTCAATGCTCCCCTTTGTTAATTTAAATAGATATTTATATAAATAACAGAACTACACGCATAATAATTTATTTTATTTTATTTACAATAACAAGAAGTAAAGGAAAACTACAAAGTTTTATTCCTGTCAGTAGATATTCTGCCCTGCACGGTTTCCCTTTTTGCGTTTGGTCGTTTTGCAATTTTCAGTTGATGATGATTGCGTTAGCGCACCTATGCATCTGCATCAGCATCGACGTTGTCTTCATTTTCCTATTGTCTGTACACTCGAAAATATCTCTCTTCGTTTTGCCATTGCGCCACCCCTCATTTCGGGGCTTCAAAACCTGCTGATGCTGCTCGAAATGCAGCACAATTTTCGTCGACTTTACAATTCTCGACTTTCAATGAAGCACGTCTCGTGGCGGCTGACTAATTAGTCATTAATTTCATAACCACATCGTATTTTACAGCACGCAGTATCATTGATGATTCGACCTTCGCACTCTTATACCACCTTACTTTATTCGATTCAATTTTCTACAATTAATTAACTTAATTAATTGCGATATCAGCTTATTGTTCTGCAGGTATTTGCATAAGTCTGCGATACCGTTGAAACGCAATGATTACAAAAAAAAAAAAAATATATATATATATGGCAAGTGTGCAACACAAATCTCCAAAGAAATTAATTAAAATGGCAAGTCCGCGGCATTAATTACTAAATGCTAATTAGTAATTACAAAACACTGATATGCGATGAAAGCAAATGCTAACGATGAATGAAGCGTGAAGATGAGAAGCGAGAAAAAAATGAAAAGGCGAAAGTATAAAAAATGAGCGCGCTGAATAGAAGCGCTGAAATGAAAAATAATGAAAAGCGTTTTGCTGTTGCTTTCTGCTCGGCCATGATTTCACGTTTACAGGCGTTAGCATGTTTTCGATGTTGCTTTTTATAATTTATAGAATGTCTGTCTGCATGGCTACAGGCTGCTCAAAATCCTCGACGTTCTCCGATGCGTTTCGGGTGTGAGTGTAGTTTTTTTAATCTTCTGACTTTTTTGGGCACAGCATGTACAGCGGTTTTAAATACACAGTTAGTTCGCAAGTTAAAATGAACCAACGGGAGTGCTAAGTAAGGGGGTTTAATTAGCGTTGCGATTTTTAATGGAGGACGGACGGGACGTGCTTTTACCAGTGATTAAATTTTTATTCAGTACTTTAGTTTATTCTTTATTTCAATAGCTGCACCGTGACATGATTTAGAACGAAATTGTTCAACTCGCTGCTAGCGCTGCTCGCCATGAATTATAAATGCTATTTAAGTTTTGTTCTTTACATCAAGCAACTGTATAGTTCGGACTTTTGGAAAACAATTGTAAGAAGTTCAAGCTACTAAACTATTCTTGAAACATGGCGCGGAGTAAATATATTGGGTTTAGCGGAAAATGCAAAATAACTTCAGTTGTTGCTCAGTTATCAGCTATTAATATATACTTATCAACCAAAAAGCGATTCTTTTATGTTTGTCGATTAACAATAACAAATGAGATCGATGTTATTAAAGCGTGTTATTAATATTACACAAATTTATGTAATTGAGTCTGTGTGTATTCAGTGCACAAAGTAGGCACTTTTCACACGATGGTAAAAAAAAATATTTTTGAACTAGTGCCACAACGAGTTCGCATTTGATGCGTCACGCTAGTAGTACGATCAAAACTCCGACCATTGTCTGAATGCGAGTTCTCTACATGCTAAGACTCATAGTTGTTGCTGTTTTATGCTGATTAGCGTCGTCAATAGATCATTGCGTTTGAGTTTCCTAAAAGTTTCCATGTCTTAAGCATCTTCCTCGCTGTGAAGTTTAGTCGTAAGTTAAGTCTTGTGATATAAGTTATGTTCCAACAGCCCGAAGAACTGTGATCAAACTACCGCACTAGATAATAGAAAATACGCGTTGTTTTAAAATAAATTCCCAATTGCGTCTCGTGCCAAATTCACTTGTGACGGTACATGGCACGGTCTGATTTGACGTTCCAACAGTTTCGTGATCATGCCATGTATCGTCAGAAATAGCGTCTAAAATATCACAAGTTGCCGAAGTAGGTACAGTGAGGAACGCGCTATCATGATACTGACAATATCGCCGAAATTGTGTGATAGTCATGCGAACGTACAAGGTTGACGCCTGCGCCCATTTCAATCCACGCAATACTTTTGTCATTACGTGATGATACGAAGATTGAATGGTGGAGCAAAACTATTGTTGCAGCGGTGACCCGTCTTTTTGGCTCTAGTCAATATAGCTCCCACTTTTCAGCCCCGACTATTCGGTCTGGTACGAATTCTGCCCACTAACAAAACAGCCTAAAACCAAAAAAGCACGTTACAACTTAGTGACATTTCAGCCCAAGCATACTCAAAATGCTTAAGAGCTATAATCTCCGTCCTTTTTTGACCATGCAGGTTTATACAATGCATTATTATGTAAATAAAATTTAAGTGTTCATACACAATTTGTTAAAATGATTTTTTGCGTATGTTTGCAAATAGTTGCGATATAAGTTGCAGCACAAGCGTGTTACTCTTCCGCAAGTATTATTGTATTAAAAACGTATTTTGGACGTCCCATTAATGTTGTCATACTCGGACACTTCTCTTGGACGGACGGTTTCTCATGGTTTCGACAGCAATTCTCTTGAATGGCCGCAGGCACACAAGAAAATGATGAAAAATAATATTTTTTTTCTGTTGCATTTCCAAATCGCGTTATTTATTTATTAAACAATTTGTGCTAGATTTCAACATTCATTTTTGGGCTTTATGTACAGAATATGTCCTTTACTCTTGCCTTCCGAAAAAACAATTCTTTAAGCAAACTATAGTCTTAATACATCTTAAAACATTTTAACCAAAAAATTTTGTGTGTTTGTTGTTTTTTTTTCTTAATTTGAGCCCTATAGGTTAATAAGGTAATGAGGAAATTACTGCAATCTGAGTAAGAGATTATTTTGCATTTTAATTCTGTTTTAATACTAAATTAATTAATAATTAATAAAATTTATCATAAAAAATAAATAATAATTTATTAGAAAGAAGATAAGTCATTTACAAAATGTTGTTCAGAAGATAATTTCTACACATATTAAAATGTATTTGTAAAGAATTTATTTGCTTGTTTTAATTTAAGACAATAACTGGCCCATCACTTTAAGTAAAATATCTTTAACTATTTTAAAGGAATTTTTTTAACATTATCGCAGTACGGCGGCGGCACGACGCGCTTTGCTGAGCAAGATATCGCATAAGTTAAGGCGTTCCGTATTACAATCACGACAAGCATTTCTGAGCTACGCAATTTGATATGAAAACACGAGTTGCACACTTTGTGTAAAGCTCACACACGCGACCTCAGACTACCCGCCGAATTTAAGCATACTAATAAGCGAAGAAAAAAAAACTAACTAGGATTCTTTCAGTGACGGCGAGCGAACAGGGAAAAGCTAAGTTAGGTTAGGTTTGTTTAAGTTAGTTTAGGTTAGGTTAGTTTTATCTTATATCCATCATTGTCTTGGGTTAATTTTATTTTAATGCAATTATAAAAGCCGAATTTGCATAAAGTCTAACGAACACAACAGAATAGAAATGGGCCATAACATAAAAGAAAGTTTCTATGTGAAGCAACTATTTATCGATGAAACTAGGTAATAAAACGCGGCAGAAAGCTAATAGAAAAAGCAGTGAAAGCACGGAAACAAGCGGAAACACATATAGCAATAATTTTACGACTCTTGAAGTCGAAATTGAATCTATGAATCTGATCATTGTAACTTCTAAGCCACTAAAATATGCGCCGACGTCAGGGCAAAGCGCGCTGGAAAAACTGAAAGCAATTCGATTTTATTACCCAATATCAATTTTGTCAACTTTTCGATAATTTTATAACCATTTTTCTTGCGACCATAACTCGCTCATGCAACATCGAGAATATTGTCTTCTATTAGATCATTTATTTTGTCATCATTCAGGTAAACGATTCTCATATGTCTGATATTCCATGCAAACCTTCTGTCATATTGCTTATTATTCTAATGGCCTTTGATTGGCTCCAGTTTTATTCAAAATGGATCCATCATCTTTAAACTGCTAAACTATGCGTCTGCCCTTTATTTTCATTGCATACTGCTTTCTTCCTTTTCCTTTCGTATATTCACTATAAAACTTCCTATTTGTACAACAGCAAACTATAGTGCATTAATTCATTTTTCAATTTACTATTCCATCCTGGTTCATTGTGTACAGTTGCGTGTTTCTTTTTCTATTGTTTTATTCTCTTTCGTTTTCTTCGGTGGCATGATTTATGTCGGTTATTCACACAAAAACAATTCGCTTAATTGGCTTTTCTTCTCGCGCCTTTTTCCGTTTGTTTCCGAAAGGAATCTTGATAGATGAAATATTGCCTCCTTTTCATATCTTGTGTTAATAGATGGAACTAATTAAAAAATTGATTGCTAATCTTAATTTATCTCTACTTATTTCTTCTACCTCGTTGCACGTTATATAGTTTTGGCTAATGGGATTAGTACAAGTTACAAAAGACGAAATTATTTAAAATTGGATATTTTTATAATTTAACGTAGAAATGTATTATTTCTGAAGATTATTTTGATGAAGATCGCGAGGGAGCAAGCGGAAAAGCAAATGTAGGAGTCTCATTACCTTAAATAAATTTTTAATTAGCATCGGACTAACAGCCTACGCAACTCTGTGCACTCCTTCATCATCTCTCAAAGGATTTTCGTACATTTCCGTAGCACCGCTCGCTTTACTTCCAACTTGATGCGACGCTGCGTCCTCTTAAAACCCTCTTTTTCAACATTTCCTGTTTATTTATTTGTTTCAATAATCAGATACGCTCACTTTTAAATTATCTTAAAACACAAAGAAAATTAGACCTTGCCGTGTTTATCCAACTCTCCGCTTTATTCTATTTGCTCTTGCACAATTATATAGTGTACATTATGCGAAAAACAATATTAGCTCAATCGGTGGGCATTTAAGCTAACATCCCTAACTATTAGAGGGTGAAATTACAAGCGGGTCACGGCCCCAAGCCGACAAACGATTGTTGATTTATAGTTTTACCGTTAAAGTACACACTTTTATGCGCTCTTGTTGCTGCTATCAGCGATCCTGCTGCCTAAGCGCAATTTCTTTTTCTCCCTCATTGTCCCCCTTAAAAAAGCAAAGAACTGCACAGACAACGCAGCAGGCATTTAGGTATGTTGAACATCTACTACGCATACGAGACCCGTACCTGCAGAATTGTTTGTATTGAAAACCGAAAGCCGAAGACCGTGGGGACCCGCCGTTTAGTATTAGGGGGGTTTCCCGAAATGCGCAACTAGCGTCCTGATAGTGAAAACATGCAGAAGCTACCGTGTGCACTCGAGGGTAAAAAGCACAACGCATGTGTTTCGATGATCGCGGCTGATGTGGGTGGAAGGATCGCTCGTTGATCGACGATGCGGAAAACTGGAAGGTATTCGTTAAATACATCCGAGATTTGGCCGATACTACTTTTTGCTAGGCTCGTTATTGCTTTTACGGAAGTTGAGGATATTTGTTTTCTTGTTAACGGCCTTCATGTAGATTCAGACGGTATTTATTGAAATCTAAAAAAAGGTTTGATGGTAAAAAAAAAGATTAAATAAAAGAAAGCACAAGATAGGAGGAAGTAGACAGGCGGAAAATAATATCTATTAATAATTAACGTATTGCGAGAGGAGTATTAGCTACGGCGGCGAGCTGCCCCTCGATCTTTTCAGCTACTTTGATATATCGTTTACGTCCTCGGTGAAGACGCATAAGGATCGCTCGGCGCACTAATGCCCCAGCCGGCGAACTTCTTGCCTCCTCGAAGTTTCTTTTCCTCGCAAGCTCGCTGGCAATAGCTGCGGCAAATAATACTTCAATAAGCGGTATGTCTCGGATGTTCCTTGACTGGAAAGAAGGAAAGTAAGCGAAAGTTGCGGTTGCTTGTGAGCAATCAATTTTCGTAGATTATAGTTCTCTGATAGTCCTTGATAACGTTATATATCTTCTTCCGAGTTCGGCTTTCGTTATTTTTCGTTGTGCACAAACTTTACCGCAATCGTTAAAAGCAAATGCAAGCAAGAAGTTAAATAAAAATAGTCCTATCTATTAGTTAGTTACTAGAAGCGTAATAACCAGGAAATGTTTGTGTTGAAGAGTATTCAAGCTTGAAGCACTGTTTCAGCGCGAATGCTTGGCTAGCATTCTATGATTATTAGCTCGAAGAAAGCAAATAATGCAAGCGAAGAGGGAGTATATTAAGGATTTGTTTCGTTGATATAATCGATTAACGAAAATCCGAGGTTTCAATGAATCTTCACGAAAACTTTTAGCATAATATTCTTTTTAAACATCTTTTATATTCACTTTGACATAAGCCTTAAATTTGGATTTAGTCTAAGATTTTTGTATAGAAAATACAAAGCGTTGTTTTAAATTTTTTATATTTTTTTATATTTTTAGTACTATCTAAATATTTTAAACAAAACACCCGGAAATTTAAATTCACCAGATTTTCCTTTTCCCTTTCATTGTGCACACAATATTTAAAAGCATGCACATGAAAAAAGCTTTCCAACATCACATCCTTCTCAATCCAAGGGTATAACCCTTCCTGCCGCATGCTATTACAAGAACATAACGGCGGAGTCAACAGCAGTCGCCTCCGCGACGCGGTAACAGAGTTAACTCCGGAGGTGACGCGAACAGTTTTGGGCGCGAAGTCACGTTTCGCGAGTCGTGCACTTTTAATGGAATCACGTACAGACAATGAACATTGAGCATACACACATAGTCTCACGCAACACAATTGCGAAAAAAGCCGCCGAAAAGGGTGCGATCAAGACGAACGCCCGCGTGGATTTAAGAAAGCAGGAAACAAGTTTCACCCCTTTTTGCTACCATGATCGACGAACAACAACGAAAAAAAAAATCGAAGAAAAACGTAACAACGCTACGTTCCCAAGCGTACCTACGATTTTATTAATGAGATTCGTGTTTTAAAATGCGTAAAGAATGTGGAGTATATTTGCGTTTGTTGCTTTAGTAAATCGGGAGAAATCAGGAGGAGAAGAGAAAAAACCAACAACAAACAACGAAAACAATGCGCGCAAAAATGTTTGCTCGTGTTTTAAAGTTAAACTAATTTGCATGCATTCGGGGCAATACTTTAAATTAAGTTTAAAAATGCGTAATTGTAAAATGAATTCTTGCAAATAAAGCAACTGCCTAGCGGTGAAATTTGCAGAACGTCATTATCTCCGGTTTAAGTTTTCCGAGGTTTTTTCGTTTTGTAGCTTCATGCCTTCCAGACATTAGTAATGTTTTGTTTTGACTGCATTTATTCTTTATTTCGTTTTCCTGGGATCATATTTGTGAGGCATAAAAGTACCCAGATTATATTGGAAATGAAAAATATACAGTGCATTCGCGTTGTTTTGTTATACGTTGTCGTCGAATGGTGAATGTTGTTTTGTAGATAGTTTAATATTCGATAAAACATAGGTGGTTATAAAAGAAATATTTCTGTGAAGATCATTTGGTTATCAAAGGAGGCTATGGTTGCTGCTTGTTACTCTTCAACTTTTTTTTATTTGAAGTAAAATCATAGGCTACCGTGAACTTACTATTTAAGGCTGTTCCTGTTAATAGTTCGGTCTAGGCTTATCTCTGACCTCATCCGAGTCAGTTTTTTTTCTCTTGAAATAATTTAAAACTTGCACATCGTAACAATGTGTTTTAAAATATTATAAGGTGTAGAAGGGTAAGTGCGTTTTAGCGTTTTATTTGTTAAATTAAATATGTACAAGTTAAATCGAATATCAAGCAATCTTCTTAAATGTGTTTTCATTAGAACAATAGAACAACATAGATTTTAATAGTTTACGTAACAAGGGTAGTAAGAGGCATTTTACATTCGAACAGAAAGGTTGCGCTCAAGCCTAGCAGCTGCGAGTGCAGTAATTCCTTCAGTATCTAATTGCCCTTGCCACGCAAGGGGCGTACAACGTTTTACCTAGGCCTACTCTAACATGCGCATGATACATTCACGAAAAGTGTTCGTTCGTGCGCGTTTCATCTACTACACAGTTTTCATGCGCATACGATATAGTACATTGTTTTACAAGTACGGGAAGCGCAGTATTCCAGCACGATCGCTGGATATTCATGGATCACTAACTAGGATAAATCTTGGAATAACTTTCCATACGTGTGGCGCAATTTTTACTAATTTATTGTATTCAATGATGTAATCAATCAAATGTTGATTTAGGAGTCGCGGATTCGATTTCCGCAAGCCGTAGAATATTTTGTCCTCTATTCCGAGATATGTATGCTTTCAATCGTACATGTCAGAAAAAATTAGTCGGTAGTCAAGTAGTCTGTGTAGCTGTAAAATATCGGCGATAGGTAACTCACAAGTTAAGCCCTATCCCGTGCGCAGTATACAAAAACATACAAAAATGTAACATACAAAAATGTATCCAGGTGAAAGACCGTCTCACTTTTGTAAAGGTAGAGTAGACGAAAGATACATATATATATATAAATATATAATGTAATCACAATTCAAACTTCAGCAAGTAATAAAATGGAACACATTATAGGCGGCCTTGACTACTTCTCTGACTGGTACTTTTTGCCTACTTCAGGTACAAGTAATGCAATGGCTTATTTTCCGACCCCAAATGCATATGGCAGATTAGTTTCTTACAAACGATTAACGGAAAAGAAAGAATTGTAGTTTATTTTTTAATATTTGAAGCTGATTTGATAAAAATTCTACTCGTGCCCTTTGACCTATGATATACGTCTTCAATGTATTTTAAACAAGCGTATACACACTTCACTTGTTTTTTTGGCAAATTGAAGATCAGCTGTCTTACATTTTCTAATAATACTAAAAATTATAAAGAAAACAATAAAACCATTGATATAAAATTATCAATGATAGTTATCAATTTATCTAAAAATAATATTAACTATAAAATGTTAAATTAAACAACAACAACAAAAACATTAAAAAAAACTAACAAATACATACCTGCTATTGTTTAATTAAATAATTTAATTCCCAATGCCAAAGCACAAAAGTTGGGAATGTTTGGAATTGAAGGGAGAGAGTTGTATTGGGAATCCTGGACGAACGGCATAGCATCGCATGCAAATGCAAAACATGTGCGCCGGAGGACGCACAAAGAGATAAAAAATCGCATTGGCAGTTAGTTGATTAAACGAGTTTTCGGCGGCAATCAATAGAACACGAAGCCGCTGTGCCAATACGTCGTGCGGGATTGCATGCGGGTGCTGCTGCTGGACAGCTAACTAACTGAGTGAACCTGGGCAAACGACAGGCAAATAGCACCGGACGCGCACGATTCGGGATTAATCAGTCGGGACGCGGGCGGGCGCACTGAACGGATGCTTATTAAGTTTGGCAGGCGTGCATGCTTCCAATTGGCTGCCGAAACATAACTGCTTTTTTTCTAGTTTTAAGCAGAGTGGACATACTCTAAGCTAAAAAGAGAGTACTGTCCTGTGGGAATAGCAGTCGAAGTTGAAGGCGAAGTTGCACAGAGGACTCTCCAGCAAAGTACATTAAAAGGAAATGTGAATATTTCGTACACGTCAATTTGTATTCACATATATTCTTTAAAAATGGACTCGATTTCGTTCCCAATTTACAAAATTATTCTCCATTTTTTTGATAGTTGTATTAAAAAGTTGGCATCATTAAGCAATTAGCAACAATTATCTAATTTAATCTCTTATTTGTTGTTTGTTCAGAAACTTTACATTCACAGCCTTCTAACCATTTTTTTAATCCAATATCATTTACAAATACATCATACCATATACCAAGTAAAAACTCTACTAATAGGGCTGATTGGCTAAATGATTGTTGGGAATTATATTGCAGAGCGCGTCAATGTCAAGAACCTCACATTGCTAAATGTCAACCAATCAAAATGTCACTTGCTATCTTACAGTAGACAAGCAGGAAAAGAATATATGCATCTTAGACTTATGTACTCTTCGCTCTACGATGAAGTCTTTGTATCGAAATGTATGTTACATTTTTGCAAGGTGTGCACGTAAGAGTATTTTTCAATTTTCATATTTTGACCGACGTCTGGCGGTTTAGGACATGTAAGTACCCGATTCGGAATGTTCTCCTCCCTGTCTTTAATTCATTATTGACACTTGGCACCGCACCTAGGGCGGACCGCTCCGTCCGCCCATCTTTAAAACCAAGGTTTTGCAGGTGGTATCATCTTAAATACCCCATGGTTGCGCCAACTTCTTAAAGTCAATAGAAAATGTACCTTCAAAAATCAAACACAATAAAACAAAGTAATATGAAATGATTCTCCCATTTATTAGTGAGCTATGCACAAACGTGGTTAAAAAGATTTTTTTTTCAAATTTAACAAAAGTGAATTTCAACAAGTATTAAAAAAAACAAGGGCCTAAAACATTTTGAAGTAAGGAATATTAGATTTTGAGGTTGACGTGAATTTTGAAAAAAGAAAATACCCCAGACCAAATATAAGCAATAAACCTAACAGAATTTTAACGAATGTTCGAAATTTAAAGGAAGATTCTTCTATACAGCATGGCGGGCAAAGCGCGCTTGAGACATGGGTCGCGGATTCGGAACAGGGCAGATAATCGCAGTCCTTAACGAACTGCTCGGAGACGGCATCGGTAACGTCGGCATTGTACGTTGGTCCTTTCATCACTTGTGCTTCACACGCAGAACCATCCTGGCAAGCGCAAGGATATTGGTATCCGTTGCACTGTTGATTTTGGCAGGTATCACCATCAAGTTTGTTCAACATAAAGTCGATTTTGTTCCGTAACTCGTCCACGGTCTGCTGATCCGACGCATCTACATCGTCATCTCGGCGCTCATCGCCACCATGCTGGTGCCTCGGCATCACGCAGAGTTGATCATTCCTGTATTCCGGATATGCCTTACGTCGATGGCAATGGGAGTTGACCATCGAGCCAGGTGTCATGGACATCGGGCCAGGGGTCATCGGAATCGGCGGCATACTCGCTACATTCGGAGTCACATAATCGTAGGGATTCGGACTCCCGTTGTTGTTGTAGGCCGTTACTGGAAAGATCACATTAGGGGCCATGGCACCAGGATAGGGTTGTCCTGCGTTACAGTTGCACATCGCTCCATGATAATTCGTGTGGTGGCGCATAGGATTGTCGCTTGGTAGGGTTAAGTAGTTATGTCGGTTGTTCGGTTCGATTGGAATTTGGTTAAACATTTTGAAATAGAGTTCAAAATCAAGATTGCTTGTTGCAGAATTATACACTTATCTGGATTCGTTAAGTTTCGAGTTGCCGGAACAGGTACAGTTAAAATCGGGATTATGAGAAACGAAGAATTCAAAACGCACGGAAATTTAGATGCTCACTGTTTGAGATTCGGAGTGAAACTGAATGTATTGGCTTGTTTGTTTCAAGTCGTCACTTCGGTAATGTATTTTCTAAACAAATGCTAGTTAAAAGGCATGAATTCTAGTTGGCGAATTATTACAGTGCGCAAATCGTAGGTGGCGTGTGTTGGATAAATAGTAACTATTGCATGGGTAACGTTATTATTCATGGCAACCAATACCATTGCTTATATACATACAAAATATTTAATCAATAATTTTTAAATAAAATATAAATAATTTGTATAATGGTTGGAATTCACTTTACATTAATTTATGTAAAATAATAAGGTATAGTTGTTATTTAAGATTTTAAAATAATATTTTTTAGTTAAAATAGTTAAAATTTAATTTGTAAATTTATTATTTAACAATACAACCTAAGAATTCATCATCTGTGGCGCAACAGCTCTAGTTGAGTCTAGGTCTACCAACAACTCGCTGGTTTTTGTTGCAGATTTTGTATATTACATGGATTGTTTGCATCCCATCGCCCAACATTCATTCTTATTCAGAAATTGCTAAATGCGTGTGAAGTACGAGTTAGTTGCTAGTGGCTGCGGAGTTTAAACACGGTAATCTGCGTTTGATTGCAGCTGAGGTCAGCGAGCAAATCAAGAATGGATATAATTCGCAATGTGGTTTTAAAACAAATCATGGACGCCGATAATAAAATACATCACTAGATATCAAGAAAATAAATTGAATGGTATTATTATCTAGAGACAATGCTTAATGAACGAATCTCTTAACAAATTGAGAACTGGACACCCATAGAAAAACTTAAAAGAGGAAGGTCAAGAACAACTTGAGGGAACGGATAATAAAAGAATCTCAAAGATTTAAAGATTCCAGATACCAGATGGTATATAACGCTAGAGCCTGGTTGATGATAATGATGAAATTATTAAATTATCATTAACAGCAATGTAAAGCTGAAACTGAAAGACGGTCTTAAGGTCTTCAAAGCTATTAACAATTCTTTTTGTAAAGCTAAAAAATAATTTCTAGAATAGGATCGAAGTGACCGTACGTTGTATATGGCTGTAATAATTGTTGCACGACCGAGACAACCCCCGACCCGGTTCTCAGTTCGACTGAAAAACTTTAATTGGATATGCGGTTTGGAATAACGGTGATGCCAATGTTAAGCGTAGCATTATTAGATAGCTGACCCCGGCTTTACCCTGGTCTAAAATTTCGCGGAAGGGATTTTTTTTTCCAACATTCTTCTTCTGCCAAAGAAAAGAAATGAAACCAAAATATGCTCAATTTAAATCAATATTCTCAGCACCTCAACGCCGCCCATATTTGACACCTCCGACACTGAAGGCACCCGGGGCGGGCCACCTCCTGTTTCTATAACCGCCTCTGCTCTGGAATGTATTTTTTTTAATATGCGAAAATTTTAATTTGACCGGGATTCTTGAACGGGAACACCTTGACACAAACCTCAAAAGCGGTACAAATCCCTGTGTACTGGGTCGTATAAAAGCCCTATCTTAGTACAAGGTCGTACAAGGAACCACCGAAAGAAAAAAAAACTGCCTATACTATAGTTAATCAAATATTATTCCTTTAATTGTTTACTTACGATAATTACAATTTTGTTTACTTTACAATTCGATATATTCATCTCTTCATATTTTTCCAAACCTTCCTACATGCAAATCCTCTCCACACGTATCTATAAATACTTCAAAAATAAATATTCATCAATCCCCAATTACCTGTGCAACCCTAAAGATATTCGCTCACATTCGTTACGTTTTTGTATCGCAAGCTTAATAGCGCAACGTGAACGAACCGAAAGCAATAAAACTCATAGGGCGAGTAAATGCAAATGTAATAACAGCAACATATCGAGTCGCGCCCCCGTACCCAACCGGCAAGCGTTCTGCGCCTAGAGATCGACCGAATCTACAATCTACTTCTATCTGTGGTCGTATGAGCAACTATGGCACAACTCGAAACTAACAAACTGAACAGCCCCATCGTGTATTCTTCAAAAGTCTGCGAGCGTTGGAAAAATGTTGAGGACGGGACTGGCGTTTTGCTATTTCCGGGCAAAAACGATTTTTAAATCGTCGCCGAAGCAATTTCACTCGCTGCTCAGTGTACGCAAATAAAAATTAATGTCTCTACAAGGAGCAGGATTGGAATTATCTTGAATTAGTTGCGTGTCGGCGTGTGTTCAATCGCAGTTCGATGCTCCATGCGCGATTTGCATTCGTGTTGTGCGAGGGCGGAAAAATCGGCTTTACTAAATGAAAATAGGTGACGCAGTGCGCATCAACGCAAGAGCCAAGGGTGCAATGCACATTTAAAAAGGAAATTGCACGTACAGGTCAATCAACCAGCCGTGCGTATTCATTTCCTGTTGTGTGTCCGAATGTTATTCGCGTTTCGTGTCGTGCTATTTTTTTGGTAGCAGTAAATCAATCACATTACGATTTTAACAATTAGTGGACGGAAATTGGCCCGACTGGAGACCGAAACACTGTTATGTTTTCCATGTTAACAATTTAAATTTTAATAAGTATTTAATTAGTATAGTCTACACCCCTTTTAAAATGCCTACAGAAATTTAAATTTGCCTTGTGAATATTCAAGGAACCACGCATGCGACAAAAATATTCTAATTAATATCGGATGTAATAATATAGAGTTGAAATTTAAAATTCTAAATAACGAATTCGGTTATGTATGGGTATGTATGCACAGGGTGAATGTGCGCGCCACTGCGATGGGGATGTTTATTTATTTCGGTAAGGCATTCGGCATCGCAACGTTGAGCAATCTGGCCATATTTTACGAGCGCGCACGGCTGGTCGCAATAAAAATAAATATTTGTCTTTTCTGATAGAATATTTTTCTTTTACTCTTGCGCTTTCCGCGTGCTATACTCTGCCGTTAGATCTCATGCACAACCTTTGCTTCGGTAAATAAAACAAGACAAATATTATCGAGGCAGGTGAATTGATTTGATCATATTATTACTGCGCTTGTTTACATCAACGAAGACCTAAATTTGAAAGCCACGTTTCTTCAATCTTGGTTTTAGTGTTGTTCTTACAATAATTTTGGGATAATATAAATATAGAAAAAAAAAGAGAAGAAGCGAAAAAGAAAAAAAACAACAACAGGATAGAGGGAGTAGAAAAATCGACGAAATAAATAAAACAAAAGTGATATAATTTATTTAAGACTATTAAGCGCAATGTCTAACGGAGCGTGTACGGATAATATATCAGCATTTACCCTATAACGAAGCTACCCTAGACCCGTTCGTGTAGATCCTTGAACAGGGAAAAATCGCCGACTGCCGACTGCAGCTCGACAGGATCAGGAAGATTTCCCGATCGTGATCGTTGCGCGCTACCAGTGGCCGGAGTTGTAGCCGTAGGACATTTATAGGTGATGTCCGAAATGGGAACGTTTGTCTCTGAATCCGGCGTTATCGTAAATTTGGAAATAAAGGACGCGGCCCCATCGCCAACTGCTTCAACTACGCACGTCCCCAGCGTAGAAAGACGAAGAGGACTAAACAACTCTTTGAATGTACATCGCATTGGGGATAAAAAGAGAGACAGAATAGAAATAAATGTCTTAAATAAAAATAAAAATGAGGAAATAAGCAAGATGGGGAGGGGGTTGATGGGACACGAGATAGAAATAAACAAGCGGAATGGTAGATATGACGGAGCGGGGGACGCTGCTGTGTCCACTCGTGAATGAGGATAAAAGAACGGATGATGAGAAATGTATGGGTTTTATTAAAAGATTGCGATGTTTAGGTATTCGCTTTGTGTTTGAATGATGAGGACGATTAACTGGTATCTTTGGGAATTCCCGGCTTTTGTATTTATTAATTGGGTAATCAGCTTGTAGAATGTTATGTGATTTGTAAACGACTGCTTGCATGTGTGGCGTTTACTCTAAAGCGTATTATTTATTCAGAGAATTTTTGCTATTCTAAGCAATGTTGCAAAATATTATTAGCATATCTTCACTCGTAATCGCTGCTAGATAATTTACCAAACTTATTCTTTCCTTCAAAAACTGACCAACCAAATAATTTACTTAATAAACAATTTTATATTATTGGAACGAATACGATAAAACCAAGTTAGCAGATTTGCACGATTTGTATCAGAGAACAATATTGAGTTGTCTCGTAGCGCATTTGCAATTTGGCATTTCGCAGCGAACCGCTACATTCGTTTTGCGTGTTGTCCATTTAAACTAACTACAATTGCACCCACACGTGAACGATTACCTCCCCATATGCGTGAAGGCCGCCGCACGCAAATGTGAAAGGTACGAATTGAACGGACGTGCCGGACGTGAAGTAGCCGATGGATGAGAGTGTTAGTAACCTTCATTTGCTCCATTTGGTCAATTTAGTTAACGTTTCACTTCGAATTTGTCTTTCTGTTCAGTTTCATCAATTAGCGAAATTTAAATATTTATTTTCTCTTCTTTATTAAGATAAAAGTGATAATGAATTAGAGATAAATTAAATCTTTATATATTTAAAGAAGAGTTGCTTTTTTTATTTGCAATGATCTCCTAAACTATTAAACCGATTTGAATGCGATTTACACGATAAATTAGACAAAAATGCAAAGAAGGACATAGGCAAACATACACAGAGAATTTCATGAAGCAATTGCTTATTACTGATTATAAAATTTGAACTAAACAGTACGCAGCGCGTAGGCCGCATAACGAAGGAGGAGTGCTAAGCAACGAGACGATTACAAAAAGTAGGGGGAATCGTTGCACTGCGTCGATTATTGGCTGCGAAAGTTATGCACGGCCGGTTGTTAATTGTTTCGTTGTTTCTTTGTTTCTTTGTTTTGGTTTGTGGTAAAATTATATTTGGTTAAAATTACAAATTGTTTTATTTTGTTTAATATTTCATTAATATACCAATAGTTAAGTCTTCGCTTGGTAAAAGAACGGCGGTTTCGGTTAGAGTTTGCGGGAGAAGACAACTGGCGGAACCTGATTGCCTTTGAAGAAAAAAAGGAATTGTTGGGTTTCCATTACAATCCAGCAACTGAGTATAAAAATAATGCCTCCGTTTGTTTAGGTACTATGACAAATATTTGTCAATACTGTTTTGCACTTAAATTTAAAGACTTTCTCCTTGTCAGTTAATAATAAAAGAACAATGTTTAGTTATGAACTATACATATATTTATCAGAGTAAATCATGTCTGTCACTACATATAATCCAATCACAACAATTTCTATATTAGATTTAAAGTTGTAAACAATAATTTATCAAAATTACATCACGCGACATGATTATAATTGTTGATCCAAGGTAGACTGGTGTTCGCAGAGTGTAAGGATAATCATCCGATAATTTCGTAATTTACCATTTTTTAGCATCAGTCGCGGTGGGAGCAGCTGAACTGACATCGTTTGATTGATATCCTAGTAGTAACACGGCTCCTTCGGCAGGACTAATCTGAACCGAGACTGATCGAGTGCCAAACCCTGCTTATATATTTCCGACATTATACCAGCAAGCAAGTTTACCGAAGGCTTGTCTACTGACTTGATTTGACACACTGATGGCTCCTTCGTTAATTTATTTACTCACCATTGTGCAGCAGTACACTTCCATTACATTAATGCACCACAGTTCTTGCAGGAAATGAAATTTGTTTGTTTAAATATTACAGTTTTCTATCTATCTTATAATAAATAAATTATTAGGTTTAAATGTGTGTGCATTAAAAGCATAGGCTGTAATGGCTTACATCATGCGAATACATGTCCTGCAACAGTAGGATGCATAGGATTTTGGCATTATCTCGCTATTATCCGTCTCGATTGCTTGCAATAGCGCGTGCTGTACGCACGGGATGAGTTTCCGTAATAACATTATGCGGAAATATCGAACGGGCATTTGATATGATGTCCGTTGAAGCGATGGATCCAGGTTGGACTATGTGATGGACAGTAAACAATAACTGTGCAAGCTCCAATGGGATAAGATAATGATATTAACAAATTGCGCGAAGCTTAACTCGGTCATTGTTCATGTGATGCACGTCGACGAAATTCAATTACCAATACTATTGAGTTGTTTCTGGATATCTCAGATGTAATTTTGACTAAAATGTTATGCTATACTAGAGTATTAAGATTTAGAGCATTCCACCACTTTTTTATCAACACCTATAGAAGTTTATAAAAATTTCCGTTTTCCAAATTATTTATTTGTTAATTATTCATTCAATGCACAAATAATACTAAAAATTTCTAGAAATAGGCTTTGAGAAAATTAGTAATAAGCCATGCGACAAATGAAGATAACAAAAGGAGAAATCCTCTTTTCTCTTTCGAAATAAAAGCTTTTTGACTTCCACCTCTAAAGTCAAATCACAAACAACAAAAATTCTGCTGCATTCCATAAACCTTTGAGTTGACAGCGACAACGTACCTCGCTCATCGCGCTGCGTCCTCCGCTCTTCAATAATACCTTCTCGTTAATATTTTAAAAGCGACTCAATTTACTTTTCATTAATATCTCTCGTCGTTTATTTTCAATCCGTTGCAGCCCGGCGGGTTGGTAAAAGAACGCCGCCTGCCGCTCTGGTCCCAGCACCAACTCCAGGAGTTAATGATAATTGTATTAGTGTTGGCGCTTCGTCGTGTATGTTCCCGTATAGATGCAGTTTTAATTAAAACTCTACTTCGCGGCGTTCGTTTCGTTGCGAGCGGGACGCTTGTTAGCCGCCCCCAGACGACGACCACGAGATATGTGTCTGTGTGTAGGTACATCCCACCGCTCTACATGTCTCTACCCATGTCTAGTTTTAATATCGTAGTCTATTATCCTTAAATTTATATCCCGTGCGAGAATCTTGTCTACAAATAGACTGGAGATTACTTGCGAAATGGCGGAGATCGGGAGTTCGATGCTAATAGATTTTAAATTTTCTTCAGTTTGGCTGCAAGGGATAATTAAAATCAAACGTGTACGATTGCCACGTTAATTGAAAATCTGCAGAATAGAAATAATTAGTTACGAAATATTGAGAAAAACCTTCGGGTTCTTTTGTTTCGGTACAAAATGTTTACTTCTGCTACATTTACTCTGATCCGAACACTCTTTTTCTGAGCTTTTTCCTATTCCTTCGACATTATTCACAGCAGTGGCATCGTGTAAATCCTTTTCGATTTAAAAAACGTCACTAAATCTTAATGGCAATATCGAAAAACTGGAAGAAAACAAAAGACGCCTGAGCGACACATCCATTCCTCGAACGGCAATCCCATCCGGAACAGCCGCAGTCCAAGCCAGCAGCACCCCCAAATCGAAAGTAGAAATGAGGAAAACGACAAAACTTTTCAAACAGATAGCACGAACGTGCCACAGTTTGCCGTTCGACGAACGTGTTTATAACAACACACACGTGTGGGCCACGCACGCACGCAACGTGCCACAAGAAGAAGTGTAACAACAATGCGGGGGGCGACTGTCGTTCATCTTCGCCTTGTCAATATGCAGCGTGACATCTAAATGTGCAAATCCCGCTTAAAGTCCTTCCCAGAAAGTCTTCTTGGCGCACTCACGTGGTGTTCTCGCCCTTCCACCATCTTCGTATTCTTCGTATTCCTTTCGATTCCCTACGCGCTTAATATAAGACGCGTTTGGATTTAACGACCCCCGACCGTTCCAAACCACCTCCGACTGTTTTCATCTTTTCGGCGGCAGCAGGGGTGGGTGACGAGCGGGGATATGCTCAAATATACGTATGTCATATTCATTCTTGCTCCCCTAAGTTTTTATGTGTTTTGCGTTCTACGTTTATGTGTTCCCGATTTCAGTTGCCTTTTTTTATTTAAAAATGTTAGAAATTCAAATTTAAAGCAGTATTTGTGCCTGCGGCGACTGCTCGTTCCTGTTTTATCGAAAAATATTTACCTGATGCAAGTTGCTTCATGTTTCTTGCTGCTTCTTGCACTTCAACTTACTACATTCTGATGTATCAGGGAGGAATCGTACGTTTGGGACTCGTTCCGCGGTTCGCTGCCAGACTGCTTTACATAAATGTACATCACTCCGCTTGTTTACGTAAATAACATCTTCATATCAAGAGTGAATATACGCCAAACTCGATAAGATTTACATGCTCGTTGCGGTTTTGGCATGCGTTTGCCTTCCATTAATGTTCCTCTTTCTGTTGCAGTTTTGAAAGATGACTTCCGTCTGGAGCCTCAGAACGCGCGCATTGCCGCAGGCGACGACGTGGTTCTAGAATGCGGCCCACCCAAAGGAACACCCGAGCCAACTGTCACGTGGCGCAAAGATGGTCATACTTTGGATATCGAGGGAAGATTAAAATTAGTAGACGGAGCGAGTTTAGCCATCACCGATGCTCGCAGCAGCGATGATGGGCGATACCAATGCGTTGCCAGGAATACTGCAGGTGTCCGCGAATCCGCTATAGCCTTCATCAAAGTTCATGGTAATTTCTGAAATATGTTACGAGTATAAATTCTGCTACAACAAAATATAACAACAAATAATAAAATACATTTTTACAGTCAAACCATTCCTAATAAAACCACCAGAAGATTTAATCGCTCTCGTTGGTTTAAATGTCGAATTCAACTGTGAAGTCGGAGGTGATCCACTTCCAGACGTTCTTTGGCGTCGTCAAGCACCCGGCGGCGCAATGCCATTAGGTCGTGTGCGAGTCCTGGAAGATCGCAGTCTTCGTCTAGAACGTGTGGCTCTCTCCGATCAAGGCAAATACATCTGCGAAGCTGATAATCCTGCAGGTGCCTTATCTGCAAGTGCAACGCTCATCGTTCATGCACCACCTTCGTTCAGTACGCGCCCTCTGGCACAGACCGTTGAGGTTGGTCACGAAGTTTCCTTCCACTGCAACGCTCATGGCAGTCCAAAACCATTCATTTTTTGGTCGTTCGAAGGCGACCGGGCTCTCATCTTTCCAGGGACGAACTCGGGCAGCTATGAAGCTTTCATTACCTCGGAGGGACATTCCACTCTCTTACTAAAAAACGCACAGAGTTTACATTCTGGGACTGTCATAGTCTGCTCTGCAGTTAATGCAGCAGGCTCAGTATCTACGAGAACTAGACTTACAGTATCTTCCAAAGAAAGTTTTCCACCTCCGGTTATAATTCGTGGACCAGTCAATCAAACTCTTCCAATTAATTCGGTTGCAATTCTGACGTGCGAGGTTATTGGTAATCCAGAGCCCGTTATCTCTTGGTACAAAGAAGGAATTCCCGTACAGGCATCAAACCGTACCAATTTTACAAAAACAGGTAACCTGGAAATCTCTCATTTGAATCCAACAGAAGACTCCGGTGTTTACACATGTGTCACTTCATCCAAATCCGGTAAAGCGACATGGACTGGACATCTAAAAGTAGAAAACCCTAAAAATCCGAATATAAATTTTTTTAAGGCACCGGAAGCTGTAATGCTTCCGGGCCCACCTAGCAGGCCACACGCCCTGAACCAGTCTGAGACTAGTGTGACAATTACCTGGGGCCAAAGCAACCGTATCGGCTCATCTAGTCTCCTTGGATATCAAATTGAACTCTTTGGTAGGGAAGAAGGGGTTATTCCCACATGGACGATAGTAGCGCGTCGTGTCATGGGACCAACTTTCACGCAGCATCTTCTAACACCTGGCATCCCATACACGTTTCTTATTAGGGCTGAGAATGGACATGGACTTGGGGCGCCTTCTGACCTTTCAGAACAGATATTTGTAGGCAACGATGCCGCATCCCAGAATTGGGGAAACCCCGAGGTGACCGAACTGAGCGAGGCTCGTGCTAATCTTATCTCCGGAAGTATCATAAAGTTAGTCGAAGTAGTTTCCGTACTATCTACCGCGGTCAAGCTCAATTGGGAGATACTGGACGCCCATTATGTAGAAGGCTTGTATATCTATTACATATCATTGGACAGTGCGCCAGATCTACCCCGTAGTTACAGTATGCTTACTGTTCTGCATACCGGAGCCTCATCCGGTTTCACCGTGAACAATTTAAATAAATGGTCACGATATGAGTTCTTTATTGTTCCATTTTACAAGACTATAGAGGGGCAACCATCGAATTCCAGGACTGTACGTACTTTGGAAGATGGTAAGATTTTAGTTCTGACACTAATTAGTTTAGAAAAAGTTTATACATTTAATTATGAAATTTTCCTACTTTATCTTACTTGTATTTGCAGTGCCTTCCAAGCCTCCAATTAATATGGAGGCAATTCTTTTAAATGCCAGTGCCGTCAATCTTCGATGGAAAAGTCCTCCCATGGCAACGCTCAACGGCGAATTGCAAGGATATAAAGTGGAAGTGCACTCGAACGGCACTGAAACTACGAACGTTGTTACTGTTGGTACTGCTCCAACTCTTCTTCTTAATAATCTTACCTCTGGTGTCTATTACAATATTCGAGTAGCAGCATTGACACGAGCCGGGATGGGTCCATATTCTCCTCCAGCAACTCTTCGACTTGATCCAGCGAACTCTTTAGATCACCATCAACGCCCCATCAACTCCAATCTGGAACCAGTTGATTTCATTACTGAGACCTGGTTCATGGCCCTTCTTATCAGTATGGTTACTGTAATGGTTCTTCTATTTGCCGCCATGCTACTCGTGAGGCGTAGACAGCTTCTTTCTAAGAAAACCTTACCACAAAGCCGTTCTAATGGAGGAGTGTTAACTACTCCAATCAATGGCAAATTGGACCCGCCATTGTGGATGGACAAGGAGAATTTGCCCGATTATACGAGCACGCTGCCCGGTTATGCTAAGCTCAGCCAGCAGCCGGATTATTACAATAACAGTTTGAATGGAATTGGAGTCAAGAACAAGGGAAAAAACGGACTGAGTATTAATCTGCACACGAATCCTTTGCATCAGGAGAAGTACAGTCGGCCCAATCAGCTGGATTATGACTGTGGTAAGGATTACGGCAACATGCAGATTGTGCAAGAGTACGCTAGTCCGAACGTGGAGAATCGCAATGGAGCTATTGCCGATTACGCTGAGGTAGATACGAATTTAAGTGGAATCAATGGTGGTGCAGTCTCGCCAGCTCCGTACGCCACTACTACACTTGTTACGGGAAATCGCCGGATTGGAAACTCAATGGTAATTTCATACAAATTTATCTTCGTTTGAAAGTAATTTTTAGTTAGTTATCAAAATCCATTTATTCACTTTTTGCTTGTTCTTTTGGTAGATTTGGAATCCCAATAATAATCACGGAAATTCAAACGCTTCAAGTGCACTCGATGAGGACGTGTATCCTGCATCAAATGGTGGATATTATAATCGCAAGGTTTACTCGGATTCCTACTTTGCTCCGAATAATAGCAACAACCAGACCTTGAAACGTCACCCAAAGAAGGACCGCAAGAACGCCAATCAACCAGATCTTGTGTCCCCGAATAATCAACCTGTGTACGCACGTGTCGGACCTCCTGGTAACAAATACAGAATAACTTTCTTTCATTTGATCTATATTGTATCATTTACTATAAATACTCTTTTGTACTTTTCTATATCGCGGTGTGAATCTAATGACTGATCTAATTGATCGTTTCAGGAATGTCTTGGCGCGGCCCTTCGCCACAATTAAGCAGCTTTACACCATCGCCACATCATAAACAACTTTATCATCCGTCGACAAGAAGCGAACCAGGCAACATGTTGTAAAATTTTTAAGAAATAAGTTAGATAATTAAGGACTATGAAGACTAGGAATAGGGCAATGAGGGGATAAATATGATTTACGAAGTGTAATATCCGAAAGAACAAAATATGAAGGAAATTAAATTAGTAGTAGAGAAAATGCCCTCGTGAAAATGCCTAAAGAGAGAAAGTTAATTGAATTAATTATTGACTGATGCATTCGTTTCTTGTTACCTTGATAGAAATGCGCATGTGGTCATGTACAGATGTGCATTTATTATCATGAGTTAACATAGAATGTGTCGTATTTTAACGAGCGTCTTTAATGAACCTTATGACCGAAATGAAACGATTGGTAACAGCAGAAATATGCGCTTAATCGTCGCGTATTCTTTACATACTTTCTATGCTGTACGTACAATTACATGTGATTGCGACATCGGTTTTTGCGACGGAAATATCGGAAAAGTGGTAATTATAATGTCGCCGCAAATGCAGCACAACGCCACACTTGGAGTAAATATATAAAATAAGCTAGAATCGTATTATCTATTGATAATTAAATGGGTAATAGTCCTATGTATTTGACGTACATAGATACATGCAAATGTACATACATACTTACATTAGAAACGTACTTT
Source organism: Lissagria laeviuscula (assembly GCA_030264695.1). Lineage (NCBI taxonomy): Eukaryota > Metazoa > Arthropoda > Insecta > Coleoptera > Staphylinidae > Lissagria > Lissagria laeviuscula. Next base: position 7,772 of record JARJDU010029446.1, on the reverse strand, counting down.
TCGTTCACCTGCGCAAATGACAAAACGAACGAAATAACTATAAGCGAAATGTGACAAATAAGTAAGAAACCAACAGTAATAATAAAGGCATTTACATAGATATTCATTTCATGTACGATATATATATATACGAAATGACACGTCGCAACATATTTTCTACGCTGCCATGTTGTGTACGATTGCTATTTCTAATATTCAAATATATTTTTGCAATTACAAGTATCGAGCGTCGTATATTTTACTTACTTATCACTACACGGCTAAAGAAACCCATGAATCACAATTGTAATATTCAAATATGGATTCAAGTGTGGCTCGAACTGAACTTTGAAAAATCCAAGCCTTCCAATAAGTAAAAGTAATTAATCATGATTACAACACGTGGCTATGGTTTGGAATCGTTTTTCGTTTGTTTGTCGTTAAATATCCTTCGATTCTCATTCCTTTTTTGTACATATGAATTATATATAGGATAAGAATGAGTGATAAGAAGCTTCAGACACAATTACAAACACACTGATTACTTAATAATCGAAGTAAGTCATTTTCTTTATGAATTTATAGCAGTTAAGGTATTTAGGAACTAATTAAGTGAACGTCCATGAAATAGTGATTTAGATTTATCTACTTATCGAAGAAGATAGAAAGAAGAGATTGTGTGTAATGTTCATTGTATATATGTTTATTAATTTAGCAGATGATTTAACGTTTTGATAGAAACTCAATGTTTATATATTTCTTATGGAAATATAAGAATATTGTAGACTTCATACAATCGGGGCATATCGAACATATTAACTTAAGATGACTTAACTTAACTTAAACTTAGTCTAAATTTCTCCTTTCCGATCTTTAGTAGCTAACTTCAACTTTTAATCACATATCGGAAACTATCAACAACAAAAAATTGTAATTATTGTAAAAACTGAAAAAGTTGCGAAAATTAACGCGAATTGCATTTGTTTTGTATTTAGTAAAAATGGTAAAAGAATAAGGTACAGTAAGTAACAATCAGTGCAGGGCTAATTTACTTATAAATCAACAGTTATTCTAAAAGACTATATCGTATAATGCACATGCACAATTTACTATTTAAAGAAAATCATTGTAATGTAAATGACTTTTCTATTCCTAAGTAAGCTAATCTATCTTTCTACTTAACAAAAACTTGATTAACTATTTATTATATTAAACCTATAATATTAATCTATCAATATACTAAATATACTTTTAATTACTATTACTCTACCTATTTAACTTCATATTAACTGCTTGCAAAAAGTTGAAAGAATCTTGAAATGGTTGGAATCGCTTGCAAATCAAGCAATAGAAATACAAAAAAATCTTGTAAATGAAAAAGAAAGGTAGGCTATATCTCCGACGTACCCGTGATCAGGGCGTACCGAGAGCGAGCCTGGGAGAGCGGTAAAAGGCAAGAGGCGGCACTCGGCGGCAAACAGATTTTTTGGTATTTTGTGGAAATAAGTTGTGTTGGGCTGCTGAAATAATTGAATTGGTTGAGGGCATTGAAGGGTGGGGTGCTGAGAATTAGAACTTCAGTGAATGGAGATCACTATCACTATCGGAGGTGTGCTGCAAACAGCAACTGCTGAGAGAATTTCACCACGCTGAGTACCTATTCTCCTTAGTGAATTCGTAACTGTAGACTCAAAATCCGCCGGTGCGAAACGCGTCGGATAAAAACCAAAACAAAAGGTATTGCAAAGGCATGAGTAGGACAAAACTAAAATGCCTAACAGAACTAATCACTAGACACTGCAGCCTGTATGTATAGACGAAGGAGAGACCGCGTATCACCTTCTGAGCGACTGAGAAATGTATAAGAAGCATCGCACAGAAACTCATTGGGAAAACAATGTTATCCACCAAAGAGTTAAAAACCACACCCTGGCAAAATCGTGGAATTCATAGAGGGTACGGGATAAATACCAGAGGGCACAATAGGACCAACGAGTCGCGGTGCCAGGGCGCTCAATTACGTTGAGTAAAAAAATATAATACATAGTTATTAAAGTGAAGATTCCATTCAATTCGGTGCCTATTCTCGTCAGTGGATTCGCAACCGAAATCCGTCAGAGGATCGGCGAATTCTACTGGTCTCAGGTAAGAGAATCGAATCCGCCGGCGCGGCCACGAATTCACTGACGAGAATAGGCACCCTGGTCACAGCCAGCCACGAAAAACGAATCTGCCGGCGGATTGTATATCCACGGATACGAATCGACTGACGAGAATAGGCAGGCTGAACTTTGAACTGTTCATTTATTTTCTTTCGTGAAATTTCCGCACTGGTTACCAACTTCACAAGACTAAATAAGAAGTTTTAATATATAGTTAAAGTAAATTGAACAGGAGACGGCAAAATCGTGGGTCTCTTCAAGGCGGCATTTACTCTTAGTACGCCCTGCTCGTGATTTTGGCGTGTAACGTCTGCGTTGTATGTTAGATTGGTTAAAGAATAAGTCAGTACAATTATATTTCTACGGAATGTCTATTCGATTTTATATAGGCCGATGATAAGAAAAACACCGCAACATTATTGCATTTATATTTCTTGTAAATGTTAAGTCTACAAATGTATCCCTAAAATTTGTAGATGCCTCCCTTGATGTTGAGCAATCCAAATTAATTATATCTTTTACCAAGGTGAAGAAGTGTGGTGACCAAGTGCACTCGAGCGACTCGTTTGCATGAGATTGACGGGGATCCGGCGGAACGAATTTGGGCGCTCTCATTCGCGTGTACAGCATATGCGTTGTAAAGCAGACAAGACAAATAGAGAAGCCGATTTGAGCGTCTCTTGACAACAGTGTAAGGCGGATAAAAGAGATGCGAATGTTGATTCCCTATGCTGGCAAGTTTTACGAAAAAGTATCGCAGCACCGAGGTGCAAAGACGATACACGTCAAAACGAATGAAAACAAAAACAATTGTATTTTGTTGGCAGAAATTACTCAGTCTAAATTTGATTTCAATCTTTTTCGATTTAACTAAACCATATAGGTACTAAATTACATTGTGGTTTTTGTAATAAATAATATATTTGCCAACATTGATTAACCAAAACTCAGCCCAACCAAATTTTAATTTATTATTTCCCACGAATTAGTAAATCAAGAATTACTTAAAAATTGTAGCCAGGTATAAACCAGTATCTGAATATCTAACTACTCGATATATATACATATCATGTTTTTCAAAACAAAAATGAATCAAGAAAATTTAAACAACAGTACATTTTAATGATGAAAATTAATATTTCCTTTTAAATTCAAATTCAATGGAATCAATTGCCATTAAATTGACGAATTCGACTAAAAACTCTGTAATTAAACGTGTAAAAATATTTATTGTAAATACAATTATATCTATTATTAGTAGGTAATAACATCGCCAAAAATGTAGATTAAGAATATGGTCACATCATGTTTATCTCATGATCGAAATATTATTGCACATTACTGGACTATTAAGAAATAATGAAAATCGACGGTATTGTTACTAACAATTAACATAACCTTTGAGTTTTGTAGGACAATATCAGCATATAATAGCATTCAATAAGTAATATTTGTTTATACATGTAATACGTTCTATCGGAGCAGCGTGTCACGCTATGATGGCAAGTAATAATACTTGAACAACATTTTATAGAACACAATATAATAATAATAATAATAATCAAGAGAACAACAGAACGACTTAAAATACTCAAGTTTTAATTGGAAGTTCGTACAAGCTTGGGATTTGATTTATTTCTCGAATTTGAGCCTAAACGGATTTCCATTTGTGCATACACAAAATAAAAACGCGATAAAATTAAAGATGTGTACAGATTCACCTGTACATATTAAATGTATACAACCAATTTTTTGAAGTGACGAAATGTATTTTTTTTATCTTTTGTTTGTTGTACTTATACTTCACTTTTGTTGCTTTATTGCTCAATTGCTGGGTATAATTTAAATTAAAAATTAAATATTTGCTTACCCTGACGGTTGGTAAATTATTGTTGCTCATTTGTCGTCAGAAATATGTAAAATATATCTTAAGCACATACATACTTATACATTACCTATAACTATGTGAATGAATCAAATCCCATGTATTGAAGATAATGAGACGTGAGACGTGGGAAGTATAGTGAAGTAAACGTAAAACTAAAATAAACGTGCATTAAATATTTTTGTAATTGAACAAATTCAATAATGGTTATTTAGAAATTCATGATAGCATTGACTATTGTAATTTGTGCTGTTGACGACGAAGAATCAGAAGATGAAAAAATGTGCCACATGTTAAAGAACGATATTAATGATATTAACTAATTAATAATGTTGTATATGTGTATTAATAACTTAATTAAGAGAATATAACCGACTTAGATATTGAATATGAATTTATGCATTTTATTGACACAATAAGAAATTATTCCTCTCCATTGTCCCCGTAGATTAATTATGTTATTGTTAACTTTGTGTTTGTATGGCTGCGTTGCCCATTTTTGTTCGTATTGCTACCTTTTGTTTGAAATTATCAGGGTTTAATTGTTTTTTTGTTTGGTTTTGTTTTATTTTATTTTGATTTTCATTCAGTTAATAAGATTACTTGACTTTTGATATTTTGATTAATATCGTGCATTAAACATTTCTCGCCGAAAGTTTTGCTACAAATCACATTCTAATTCAAAATATAATTGTCCTTGAATTTTATCAATGAAATCGAAGAACTATACCAAATGCATTGTTTGCTAATTACAATTTCTCTTCCAACGCTGTTGAATTTGTAGAATTCACTAACTCGAGCCGCACGAACAAATCGCTACAAACCAAGAACTTATTCGCAGGGATCAAGTAAGTGAACCAATTTCAAGTGTTTGGTTTGTACCCCATTTGCTATCCGTATACTTCCAATATGTGCGCGCGATTTTAACTCGCAAGAAAAGCAAAATACCAAAAGGCAATTCAACTCACCGTGTTATAATCATCCAGCGAGCCTGACGTGCGCGACACGAATAAAAGCGACAAGTCCACGCCAACACATCGAATGCGCGTTTTGTTCACCACGTCGTCCCGATGGCGACGACGAAAAAACAATAAGGCATTTTCGAAATTCTATATGCTTATCATATTGTTATATAGGTGGCGAGCCAGTACCGGCGAGCGGCATGTCGCTATCAGTAAGTAAGCATACACTCACCTGAGGGACCAAGAATGGCACTCATCGCATGCGTTCAAGCAGGAGAGTGCCATAACGGGATGTCGGGCACATCGTGTTGCTACAGTTCTGGTCTATATACCTTATATGAGTGATAAAACTTTATCGCAGTGAAGTGATAACGTTTTAAAATATTAAATGCGAGTGTTGCACACAGGTATATAGCATATGGTAAGTATAGACGTTTTGTGTTCTATACATAGTTGGTGCCTATGTATTTGATTGTATGAATTATTAAATTACTTTTTTAGTATCGATTGATGAGTATGCAATTGAAACAATTCATTTCTAATTCAAAATCTACAGTTGCAGATGCAAGTCCACATCATGTATTCTAATCCTTCAACATATAAATGCTATCAAAAGCAAATGCAATAAAACGTTATGATGTCTAAATAAAAGTATGGAAGAGATAGAGCAAAGGATGGCTTCTAAGCCAGTTGAAATGTTTTGATCCTTAATAATAGTTTAATATTTTAATAAATTAAGCAGATAATCCGTTCACGTAATTAGACCACCTTGTACGTGTCACTCTAATATTCGACTTATCAAAGTCTAAATTTGGAAGAGATATAAAAAATAATAATCTACGTTTAGCATACAACAAGTAGTTGTCTTTAAGATAAAAGTATGATAAAAAAATATAAATATGCAGCACGGTGAGTAGCCCGACCGTGCATGTTTTTTTTTGTTTGTCGTCGGTTTTGTGTTGCTTTATTTAAATTTTTAAAATTAAAATATCATAATGTCGTATTTATATTCTTAGCACTGAGTATATAGAACGAATGAGCTACATGAGTATTTGAAATAGAAGGTTGGACAATGTAATTATTACGTTGAACTGATAAGTTCCGATTAGGAAGCGCGCTCGTTTCGCTTCGTTTGCTCGTTTTAAAATTTTAATTTTTACCTTATTAATGTCGTTGATAATTATGTTAATAATGTTAGACTTATTATCAAAAACCTAGCGAATTCACCACCAGTAGTTTTGATCGCTTTCATCTTGTTTCATGTTTGTTACTTTTACGCTCATAAAAGACAAAGTCTGTTGTCATATGGAATTTTGAATTATCGATCAAAACTAACTGCGGAAACATATCCTAATCGACCTGAGGAGAAGAGAAATCAGGAGACTAAAAGTATTATAATCAGTATTTTAATTTTGACATGATGACAATATAATATGTGAGACTGAGTACGGTTGAGACAATTTTGCTGATATCGTCCAAAATATTGCCAATAATAAATTGAACGATGAGAGATAGGATTTGTTTCATAGTCGCCAAAAAAACCCAGAATTTCTTTTTCTTTGAGAATTATTTTGGTATATTTTTTAATTAATTTTCCTTCTCGTGAATTTGTCACTTTTACAATTCTTGTCGTTTATACCCTTATTTGAACCCGTGTATATAATCTCAAAGTTGAGCAATGTCTCGAGTCTTAAGATTTGCCTCAATTCGAATATTTTTACGTTTTGGTGATAAAATAACCAGAGAAAAGAGAAAGACCACTGATAAATTAGCGGGAATTATAAGATGATTTGTTCAAAACTTCATATATTCTCCATGACACAGTAACTGTTAAAAAACAACTGGTAGGATTTAATAGGAAATGTCCATTCCGCCAAAATATAAAATCCAAGTCAGCAAAATATGGTATAAGAGTTTGGGCAGCGGCTGACGTACTTATATACCACCAAAGCGATGGATGGATAGTTGGTCATCCATTTCACAAGAGAAGCAGCAGTAAAACACAAGCATCTCGCTTAAGATAAGAAGAAGAAGAAGAAGAAGATAGTACAAGAAAGATTGCTGATAATCAACCAGAGATGAATCAAGTTTGCTTGGTTAGATATCTTATTGAACCACTGTACAATACTAGACGTGGAGCAATTACGTACAACTTTCTTACTTCAGTGCCTTCTGAAAGATTTTGTGGTAACCTATTTAAACATTTGTAATATGTGTGTTAATTTTCAACATATTTTACCATTATAAACACATACTCGAATGTTACCATACGATTTAAATTTCATTTTGTTGAGGTTCTTCAAGGGCCGTAATTACCGTTGGTCTAAGGAACGTAGTAGATTAAAGGATAGTTATTGAAATTGACCGTTTTAAATAAATGGTTCACAGCGTCACATGCCAATTAATAATAAAATTGTCTTAGTAAAAGCTAAAAAAATAATTGTTCACAAAATATTTTTCGGTTTATTCATAAAATTATAGTGTGAGTATAATAGAGTGGGACAAAAAATATTTTGATTGGAATTATTGACAATTAAAACTGTTTTGTTTGGTGAAGTGTGGCAAAATGAGATAATTAAGTTTTACTTTGCCCCAGTTCATTAAAATTTTCGAAATATTTAAAATAACAGTTTGTTGTGAATACAAAATAAACTTATAGATTAGTTTGCTTTTAGATTAAGCAAAAGTGATAAATTTATATCTATTTTAAGATGGTAAGGACTTTATATAATACTTTTCTAAATGTAGGTATCTTATTTTGCAATAAATTTTCTAGTTTGGTAT
>JARJDU010029431.1:0-10164 GCA_030264695.1 Lissagria laeviuscula | reverse complement strand
GAGACGCGCGCTCAAATTGGCACAATTTGTTGACTTGTCGTTTGAAAGGCCCTTTGCAAACATGAAAATGAAAAAGTTTTATCACGCTTTCTTTTCGTACAATCTACATTGGTTTAAATCCACTTGATATACAGTCTGTTCTAAATATATGTTTTTTAGCTTGTTAATTATTCAATAAATAAATTTAGTTTTGCAATATTTTTATTATTATTATTATTATATTAAAAAAACTTAAAACTGTAATTATACACTACTTTTAAGTTTGATTTAAACAATATTTTATTAAGCGCAGTTACCTATATAAAATTTCTCAGACGAAAATCTTTCTTCTCGAATTACTTTCAACTATTGAGAAACTTCTGACGGACATCGTCGAACAAAAAACATTCTAACTTAGTTCATTTTAGCCACAGCTTGAAAAGTGATGAATAAGCAAGGAGTGCGATTCAATAAAAAAAGATATCTGACGTGGGTATACCATACCAAGCCTCTGCCAATACCACAGCTTTTCACTCGCTAATGATTTCCTAAACTCGCTAAACTTTTGCAAAAGGCGCCCAGCACACAATAAAGAAATGCCTTCAGCCGCAGGCAAAAACGCAAACAAACACACTATCTAGATTTATTGCTGCGTCTGAAAAGCGAGGTCAAAGATGTCCCGCTCTAGCAAACAAAGTACAGCTTTAGAAGTATTTCAATTAGGGCTTGGCATGCGTTGTTGATTATTGTCCATTTGCATTCATTAGCCGCTTTCTTAGTAGATTCGTCATAGGACAATACGTGACTGTCCATGGGGACGTTATCAGCCATGTGAACATCAGCCATGTGATGGTCGAGGATGGAGGAGAATACACTTGCAACGCGGAGAACCGAGCTGGTAGAACCTCGCATGCTGCTAGATTAAATATTTACGGTGAGTTTAATTCTAAAATTATTTGTAGATTAGTCAAGTGAATCAGTGAAATTAGGTTCAATATCCCTGAGGGAATTTGTTCCTTTACAGGACTGCCATACATTCGACTCATTCCAAAAGTGACAGCCGTTGCCGGTGAGACTCTACAACTGAAGTGCCCGGTCGCTGGCTACCCGATAGAGGAGATCCACTGGGAACGAGGCGGCAGAGAGCTTCCCAACGATCTCCGTCAGAAGGTCCTTCCCGATGGGACACTGCAAATCAATCCTGTACAGAAAAAAGCTGATACTGGGGTCTACACCTGCTGGGCGCGTAATAAACAGGGGCAAAGTGCCCGTCGCAGTGGCGAAGTGACTGTCATAGGTGAGTTACGCATAAATATGGTTCAGTTTTTAGTTTACAGGCTTTGTTATAGCATCCCGCAGCAGAGTTTATAAATAAAAGTGAAAACTTTGTATATTATGAGATTGACAAGTGTTTCAGGGTGACGTGTCCACGGAGAGAGAGACCATCCCGGGCCGGAAATAATCGTTTATTTGTGTCATCAATTATGTGTTACGTTTGCAGTGCCCCCGAAACTTAGCCCATTCTACGCGGAGGATACGCTGCACGTTGGCGATCGCGCAAGTCTAACGTGCTCAGTGACTAAGGGTGATGAGCCTCTGACGATCGCGTGGCACAAAGACGGTCGACAGATCATCTCCGCGCAGCAGCAGATGCACATCCAGCAAGTGGATCAGTTTACTAGTATTCTCTTGATAGAAAGCCTCACGCAGGAGCACAACGGCAACTACTCATGCGTTGTACGCAACCTGGCAGCCGAGGTGTCCCACACCCAACAGTTGGTCGTCAATGGTAATCAGGGCGCGCCGTGTCGCGCCCGTTTTGCTCACTCTTATAGCCCGTTTCTTTCTCTATTTCTCTGATGTTCGTTTTTTTGTCTTTTTCTCTCTTTCTCAGTTCCTCCCATTATTGAGCCCTTTTCCTTTCAAGACGGGCTGTCGGAAGGCATGCGCACGCGCACCGTGTGCGGCGTGAGTGCGGGGGACCAACCGCTGGTGGTCTCCTGGCTGAAGGATGGCCAACCGCTGACCCCCGCGCTGGGTGCAAACGTATCGGCCCTTGACCCCTATTCTAGCCTCCTCAGCATTTCTAGCCTTGACTCGCGGCACTCCGGAGACTTTACATGCGTTGCCAGCAATCCGGCCGCGGAGGTTAGGTACGCCGCCAAGCTGCAGGTCAAAGGTAACGACCCCCTAGCCTGTGCTCTCACTCCTATCACTCGTTGGCGAAATGAAAATCACCTCACTTAATGCGCCTTTAATCGCCTTCGTCTTTACCTTTCACACACCACCACCGCCCGCCCGCCACCACCACCACCACCTTCCGTTGCTTTGGCACACGCGTCCGGACCGGACTATCCACGGTCAAGGTACTGTTTGCACCATCTTGAGTTCTGTCGGTTTTCGTTTGTTTATGGTTTTGTAGCCACCACACTCTGCATGCACCTGTGTAGCTGTTTGAAGTTTTTGCTTTTTATTTTCTTTATCTAATTTAAGAACTGATATCTTAATATGTCTATAATGCAATAACGGATCGCAAGAACGAATCGGACGACGTATGGCTAGGAGTATACCAACTACTTTTAGATCTGCTGGGAAGACACCTTCATATCAATGCACAGATTTCTTCTTGCGATCGCACCCGTTCAATGTTAAAATACCCTTCACAAGTATTTGCTTCTTGCAGCAATTACCAGTAAATTAGCCCACCCTCCCATTGCCAAAATAACCGTGTAGAGTGTCGTCAGTGTACCTCCAATCAAAAAATAAATAAAAACTACCACGGCACCATCACTAAGTGTTGAATATTGTGTAACCATAATAAGTCAAAAAGTTGCCCCCAGCACTCGAATATCTTCGCTGCATGCGTGAACTAACAACGATGTGTTTGTAGTGCCTCCGCGGTGGCTGGTCGAGCCGATGGACGTGAGCGTGGAGCGGAACCGTCACGTCGCGCTCCACTGCCAAGCGCAGGGCGTGCCCACCCCGTCCGTCACGTGGAAGAAAGCTACAGGTACTTTTCATCTACTCCCGGTTCGAATAAACGATCACGTATCGCATGCAGCGACGTGACCGCTTATTCAAATCGTTGAACTCCATGGGACTGCATATTTATCTCTTTGTCTAGGGAGCAAATCCGGCGACTACGAAGAAGTCCGCGACCAGATGTACACCAAGATCTTGGAAAATGGCACCCTGCTCTTGCAGCACGTCAAGGAAGATAGGGAAGGGTTTTACCTTTGTCAAGCTGATAACGGCATTGGTACCGGTATTGGAAAGGTCATTCAACTCCGCGTAAATTGTAAGAAAGAATCTTATAGTTAGGTCTGTTTTGGATTATATCATTCTGGTCTTGTAGCTTCACCTTACTTTACGGCCCAAGCGCGAATGGTTTCAGTGAAAAAAGGAGACACTGCAAGTTTACATTGTGATGTTAGTGGTGATAAGCCCATCAGCGTGGTTTGGCTTCGCGGCGGGAAGACTGAACTGAGCCCATCCACGAATTACCGTTTGAGAGTTAAACAAGACGGGACGCCGGACGGTGTCGCTGCTGAATTACAGATTGATTTGGCTGAAGCTACCGACAGTGGCGTATACGTCTGTCAAGCGAGTAATTTATACGGAAGAGATCAACAACGTGTGCAACTCCTAGTGCAAGAACCTCCTTTGGCTCCCCAATTATTGGAAGCTTCCATTATTAGCAGTAGGTCGGTTAATATGAAGTGGCAACATCGTGCTGGGGATTCTAACGAGGTTTTCAAATTTATCATTGAATTTCGGGAAATTGATAGTAAGATCGTTAGCTCTGATATATTTTTATCAAAATAATTAACTTTGATCTTGTTGTTTAGGACCATGGCATCAAATTGAATTAACAGAAATGCCTCTTCAATATTCTGCCCTTATTGAAGACCTGAAACCTGCTACTAGATACGCTTTCAGAGTTATTGCTGAAGGACCAGCTGGAAAAAGTGCTCCCAGTGTTGAACTATTAGTGAGAACAGAACCTCAAAGACCTGCTGGACCTCCTTTGAATTTAGGCGTTCGATCAGTTTCGTCTACGGAATTATTGGTAACTTGGACACCTCCACTACCAGAACTTCGTCATGGGGATATTCAAGGTTATAATGTGGGTTTTCGTTTGGGAAATTCTGGAGCGTATAACTTTACTTCGATAACTGGTGATGGAGAAGACGGTAGTGGAGAGTTATTACTTGGGGGACTTGCTAAGTATGCGAGATATACAATTGTCGCTCAGGCTTTTAATGAAATTGGAGCTGGGCCATTGACAGAACCTGCAACTGCGCAAACAATGGAAGATGGTAAATAAAGTTTTTGTTTTAGATACTATGTTTTATTCGTACTTGAAATTCGTTTATAGTGCCAAGTCATCCACCTGAAGATGTCCGTTGTGCATCATTGACCTCCCAGTCTTTGCAAGTGAGCTGGCAGCCACCCCCAACCGAACATTGCAACGGACTAGTCCAAGGCTACAAATTAACCTACGAACCAGTCTTGGATGATAATTGGAGAGGTTTGTTTCTAATTGCCTGTATGATTAACGACCCGTCTGTTTCTCTCCAAAGTCGCTTTATCTCAACCTAAGAGAACAAAAACTACTCCACTTCGAACTATTTTCTCTGTCAAAAGTTCCCAACTTAACGCAAACTTCTTTCGTCGCTAGGAAACGACGAGATGGAGACACGCAAGACGACCGCACTGACGACTGTCATCACCGGCTTACGGAAGTTCACCAACTATAGTCTGCAAGTGTTGGCGTTCACCAAAGTAGGCGACGGTGTTCTTACAACTACCACATTTTGCCAAACAGAGGAAGACGGTAGATATACGCATTCTTCCACTGTCAAACACTTATAACTAACTTATAAACTAACTGTTTCCTGTCGGCTTGCAGTTCCGGGTCCTCCGGCAGACATAAAAGCCGTAGTAAGCTCACCACAATCGTTGCTAGTATCGTGGTTACCACCCCCGGAAGCAAATGGTGTAATCACTAAATTTACACTATACAAACGCAGTATGGAGGGACGTCAAGAGATTGATCACACGAAACAAACGGTTTCTAGCCAACACAATAGCTACGAGGTCAAAGGCGTTCAGCCTCATGTGGAATATCAATTTTGGGTGACAGCCTCAACGAGAATTGGGGAAGGCCAAAGTTCTAAAGTGGTTATGCAAGTGGCTTCCAACAGAGGTAATTACTTAAATCCTAATCTTAATTTAAGGGGTAATAACTAGCTTACGATATTTCGTAGTTCCGGCACGTATTATTTCCTTTGGGGGAATTGTAGTCAAGCCGTGGCGAGGATCAGTCGCATTATCCTGTATCTCAGTCGGTGCCCCAAAACGAGAGTGGTTGCGAGGCGAGCAAATCCTGAAAGGAGGAGCCAATCATAATATTCAGTTACTAGATACTGGAGAGCTGATTTTATCCAATCTGCAATTATCAGATACAGGGAACTACACTTGCCAAGTGGACAATGGTCAAGGAGCAGACAAAGCAACGTATAATTTAATAGTTCAAGTACCACCCGCGGCACCAATGTTGTTTGTCACTAGTGCTACCAGCAGCAGTGTCTTACTACACTGGAAACCTGGAAACCATGGTGGTGCTTCCATCAACGGGTATACTCTTAACTATAGAAAAGAGCATGGTAACTTGGATGAGATTAGACTGTCTCGGCATGCAATGACCTTCGAACTAAAGGTATGCAAATTAATTCATTCTATAATGTAGCACACCCTAATTGAATTTATGGTTTTAACAGGGTTTGTTATGTGGTACAACGTACCATTTGTATCTGGTAGCACACAATAAGATCGGCAGCTCGCCTGCTAGTCATCCTCTACAAGCTAGGACTCAAGGTCATCCTCCAGGAGTCCCAACAGCTCAGTCCTTCATCTCACCAAATTCTACCTCAGTGGTCTTACGATTACACGTGTGGCCTGACAACGGCTGTCCAATCTTATATTTTATCTTACAGTATCGTAAAGCCAGTGAGTCGCAGTGGACATTAGGTAAGTTTGATAGGTATTGACTAAGAAGTAATTGCACAATTTCGCCCGAGATGTAATTACACTATTCTGATGGTGGACGTAACTTTGCTGCTGTAGTTTCTAATGCCTTGAAACCGCAACGACGCACGTCTATAACAGGGTTAACACCGGCAACGCAGTACATCGTGAAACTTGAAGCTCACAATATTGCCGGGTTCTCTACCGAGGAATTCGCTTTCATGACTCTAACTAAGGAAGGAGGTATAATTTTCGTAATTCGTTGTACTTAGGGTTATAAGCCATAATGTTAGGGTGGATTTGTATAAAAGGAAACTAATTATGTCTCCTTTGGGATAATTTTAGAAATCCCACCGCCAGATTTGATGTTACAAGGTCACGACACTATCGCGTTCTATGCAGACATGAAAGTGTTAGTTCCCACTGTTATCGTGGCCATTTTCGGGATTGTAGCTGCTGCTACTACAGTTATCTGCCTAAAACATCGTAAGTGTTAGTTAACTCGTTGATGGAATTGTTTGTTAGTAAAGAATTCTTATCTGGTATCGCAATTTGTAGGCCAAAACGAAGCTGCCAAAGAACAATTAGAAAACCAGCATAATGCAGAAGCCCAGAGGGAACGTTATTATGCCACTATACATAAAGTAGGATTACAGGCTGGCGAAAAAATTCCTGGTAAGATTATCGGACAACAAAGTTTATTTAAGCTCTTAATATGCTTTCCAATACTTTCAGAAACCTCTGAGGATATCTCTCCGTATGCAACTTTTCAACTTACTGAGCCCAGTACTTTGCCACAAAATACCATGCTGCATAGTTTTATGTACCACGAGCACGCCATGACCGAAGGGTGTGCTTCACCACCGCCAGCTTCATCCGTACAACGCAACTCGCCCTACTACAATATTGTGAGTTGATGATATGAGTTGACGAAGAACTATAACAATGTGAACTCTGTGTTTCCAGCAAAAATTCCAAAGTTCCAAAGGTCACGGCAGACGGCGTGCCAACCGGAAAACCGACGTCGACAGCGACGAAAGTGAGTCTGATCCGGATCAACATACCTCCAGCCGTACGGAGTCTTCCAATCATTTGGATCTGAAACATAAGCACAGTGCGTGTACCTGCAATCCAAATCCAAATTTCTTTTCATTTCCATATGTCCAGTTGCCTTTAGAGACGAATGTCTTCTCTTGGTGACACTGCTATAGTTTATTTCGTTTTCTACACAATTTTTGCATATTTTAAATTAATTTTGACCGTATTGACAATTGCTTGCGATTTCGTTTGCTCACAATTTGGTTCTTTGATGTTTATTTGTTTTTTGGCTTTTAGCATTGTATGTGGTTGCATGCAGCGGCCATATGGTCCTGCCATAATGTCTGAAGTACAGCGTATTTTTAGATTTCATCTATCACGGCGCGCAGTCGAGCACGTCATCGGATATTTCGCCAATGTCTGAACAGAAGTCGTTGCCAAGGCGTGGCACGCGCGCTAGGTACTCGTTGCCGAAAAATAACGTGTATGCAAATGAAAAGCACGTGAATTCCAGGTGGGCGCAGCAACGCGCCGGTTCACAACGGCACATGCTGCCGCACCTCGCCATCGCCGAGACGGCGTTCGGACCGCAGCAGGAAGCAACCACCGGAGCGACACCGGAACGGCCCGAGCTGAGTGAAGCCGAATGCGACATCGACACACTGAAGAAGCTCAAGCTCGGACTGCGGAGTTCGCTCTGGTCGCGTCCAAGCAGCTCCGGCCAGGCCACCGACTATTCCATAGCCGTCTAAGTGGGTTACGCCGCCGCCTCCTTTATGCACCACTTTACCACCTCACCATCCCCTTTTAAGATCTTCGAGTTGCACCGTTACGCGTTCCCGGCGCGATAGCCAAATTTGATGCCAAACTGATATCAACTACTAGATTATAATCAAATTCTAAGGATGCCGAACGAATCAAAGCAGTCGCTGGACGATGTTATGTTGTCAGAAATGATAAATGCAGAAAGATTTTCGATCTTGTATTATTACATGATCGTATGTTAGACGTTAATTAAGTGTCGGACGAAGAAAATACAACAGAATTAAACATTTAATTAAAATTAGCGTTTAAAGAATAAATAAAAAAGGGTAAAACACATCTACATTAAAATATTTGTTAATAGTTATTGATTATTATATACACAATATAAAAAAAATATTATATTCATCTAATGAATCAAAATTAGCCATGATAAATTTTATACCAAAAGTGACATATTTACATGACATATTTATATTAGCGTTTTGTTTGATAATATACTCTCTTTCATCCACGAAGAGAACTTTGTTGAATGGCTATTTGATAAAATAATTATTATAAATTTAAAAAATTTTAATTAGATACTCGAAA
This sequence comes from Lissagria laeviuscula, assembly GCA_030264695.1. Classification (NCBI taxonomy): domain Eukaryota; kingdom Metazoa; phylum Arthropoda; class Insecta; order Coleoptera; family Staphylinidae; genus Lissagria; species Lissagria laeviuscula. The sequence continues at coordinate 1,764 of JARJDU010029431.1, read as the reverse complement.
CATATATTTACATGACACAAAATCAAAATCAAAAAAAAAACGATAAACTAACACAACATGAAAAATGATAACAATTATAACAGAAACAAATAAAATTTGGACGAATATACCTTTGACATAAATTCCACATGCTATTGTGAATATATCATTTTATATACATAATAATACAGTAATTGTAGAAACAAAAAAAAACTAACGAAACTTTCTCCAATAAGTCTGTGTAACAATGGAACAATCAATGTGAATGAACATACATAATGAAAATATGAAATCAAAACTTATCCCCATCAAATCATGTAACTGTAAACAGTATGTATTATAGAAGCCAATTTAATTGAATTAAATTACTGTAAAACTTATTTCCAGTTAGCTTTTGTCCAGTAAAATCAACACATTCATGTATAGCTTTCAGTAAATGAAAAAAATCGATATATTTGTGTCGGCAAAGAGCGTATTTTAAAGTTTATTTATCAAAATACTTAATATTCCATGACAATGATTAGAGATAGATTAATAAACAACAATTTTAGAGCCCTAAGAAAGAAAACAATCGTAAATTTCCTCATTCTTGTTAACATCTAGGCGCGAGCCTATGGCCTCAAGATTTAAAGGACTCCGCTCCTAGGGCCGGAGTAATTATTGAAAGAATTACAACACTCTTCAGTGTCAAACAAACAAATTCCTCCCCCTTCTGAAATAAATATCATTTTTATCGAGTGCGATTTAAAACATGGTACCAAAGGTTCATCTTTCTGTGAGTGACGGGGGGAAACAAACATTAAGAGGCTCATTTACACAAGAAACTGTTTCTCTGGCGGGTCCGGGTTGAAGCGGGCAGCAAAGAAAAGGTGAGGTCGAATGATTGCTGCTTATGTTTTAAATAAAGGACAACAATACTAGATTGGACTTCGATGACTATTGCCTGAGTAATTGGAACAGAAATTCGCTAACATGGAGTTTTCTATACCAGTTTAGAGGTAAATGAACCTCTTAATGTAACAATCTTCACCCGACACTTATTACTATGATGAAGCTCGCGGGGCGCCATTTGCTCAGACCTGGTTAAAACGTTTGCTACGTTAATTAATAGGATCGCTTGCAATGTCATTAATAAACAATTTAGGCAATGTTTTATGTGTTACATGTAGCGATAATAGCAATTTTCTTATCAATTGTCATTCTCTTTCACCGCGTCTTTCGTTCGTTGCAACGCAGGAACGCACCGCGTGCATTCCAGTTCTTGTTCGGTCGTCGCGCATTACGCAACAATTTTACGTTGTCACATGTTTGCAATTTATGTAAAAATCCATTTATTTAATTAATTACGTGGTTAATAATATCTGTTAATATCCTTCGGGCAGATTTGCGCTTCTTTTCGTGAATACGCGTTACACCAGTGCGATGTAGAACGTGCTATGAAGACTTTATATAATGTGTTTGTGTACCTTCAACAATAGGAAAAGCATCAACAGAATCAACATACCAACTTGTAAGTGAGTACGCTATCTACACATTATAATAAACAAATGTAATAACAAATAATGGATACCGACAAAACCGCTTCGTGTGAACATAATAAGTTCACACATTTTGTATGTTTATTCTGTAAAGTACGCTATTGCTGATTAATTTCATTAATATCAAAGAAAGTAGGTGGTTCATGTTTGACTAATTTAAGCATTCTTGATTAATCTACAATGTTAGAATTTACGCACGACATTGCGAAGGACGGTGGTATGCATATTAAGCAATGAAAACGGCTCG
>JARJDU010029319.1:0-14329 GCA_030264695.1 Lissagria laeviuscula | reverse complement strand
TCCTGCGAAATACTTTTTTCTCAAACACCCCCAGCAACGACTCATCTTGTTTGGAAATGGCCGTAGTCTTTGAAACATACATTGCGAGACGTAAAATTAGAGTTCGGTACACTATGAATACCCAAAATAAATCTTGTATTATGAAATAAAGCGCCAAACTTTGTTTTAAATACAGTGATGTCTTACTCACGCAGGGCGCTGTCATTACATCAGAACCACAAAATACATGGAGAAACTGAAGCACATTGGTTTTTGCATTAACAATAAAATTTCATTCAGTACCTAACAAAAAATAGTTTTTTTCTACTTTAGAAAAGTATTTTTATATTTTTATGTATGAAAACAGTCACAGATTATTAAAAAAATGTTTATTGAAATTACTTTAGACTCAAGTTAGAGATACATTTGTGAACTTTATTGTTAAAATACATAGAATTATTGTAATAATTGCATTAAAATATGTATGTTTTAAAACTGAAATAATACTAATTTACTTAGTTGTTTAATACAATAATTTTTTAACATGTGATAATAAGGAAGTTCTAGAAATTGAGATCCTGTCATCAAAATCATTGTAAGTGCATTTCATACACATTTGACAATGTTCGAAACTAGTATCGATTTAGGATGTAGCTGCGCAATCATATTTTTCATATTTTTGAAGGAAAATTTACAAACTAAACATTGCAGAACTGAATGGGTTATTTTTTAATTATCGGTTTCATTATTAACTTAAATAGCATAATCCTGTTTTAGTTATTCCTACAAATGTTATTTGAAATTACTTAATTAAAAAATTAATAATATAATTATTGTACAATTGTGTGTGTGTTGTATGTGTGTGTAAATGCGGAAAAGACGACAAATGAGAAACGTATAAGGGACGAGTTTCAGAGTAGGACCGCGCGACCAAAAGCTGAGGATTCGCGTCTGAGCAAGCGACGAACGAAAAATTGAAAGAGTCGTGGCAATCGAAAACGCTCACTTTCTCCAATATAATAGACGTCTTCGATGCGGGAGCGCACAATCGCGTTGTGAGTCGCGTAGTGCACCTCGCGAACACACACACTGCTCATTTTAATATTAAAATAATAGCGTACATCGATTATAAGAGCGTGCGCTTGTTCGTTCTTAGGCATTCGTTCGTACGCTCGGCAACTCGTTGTCGCTGTGGATCGTTGTCGTTAATCGTGCATTTATTATTTTTTCAATCTTCGCGTTCGGCTGGTTTGCGGTTCGTTATGATTTTGTGCTTTTCTTCTAAGTGCTCAACGAATTAAACTTTTGCAGTGACGTTTCGAAACGCTTATTTCTAGCAGTTTTTCTTCGCTTTATATTACATTAACATGGATTTCCTAATACGGTAAGTGTTTTTATTTCAATATAAACTATCAATGTTAAAAAGTGCGAACGTACTTTTACACATGCACGCTTGTATTTACAACGCAACATGTATAAAATGCGGAAGTGATTTAAATGCTACCTCAAGCCAGAATCCGAGTTCAGAATCCCAAACGTTTTTTTTTTAATTGGAAACTTTTGCGATTTCATTTTGGCTGTAGCAATTTGTTAGATAATAAAAGTAAAGATCTAAGAGATTTTTGTTTATGGAACCACAATGATTCTTGGAATGATAATGAAAAAAGAGAAAATTATTGACAGTAAAAGTATTTTTGTAAAACTATTTATGTGAAAGAAAGTGAAATATAAATTAGTAATTTCTTTGCGAGATAGTAAATGACATGCAAAGTTGTAGCTAGTGCGCAAGTGTGTATATGTGTGCGGAGATAAACCAAAAATCGCATAAACCCATAAACAAGAAATCGTGAGTAAATAAGATAGTTAAACGAGTCGTCGTTTTTGCTTGGCTTGGCTAATCTGAAGAGAAAATTATTGGACGCCATTATTGAAACAAGAGAGGATAATAAACAGGTCTTTGTTGAACTATTAAGTATCAAGTTGCCAACTTGATAAAATTGCAAGAAGCCAAAGAAATGTTATACATTATTTGTGATTAGCACTTATGCCTATAGTTATCTATAGCTATCTTTTCTACTTTACTTCACATTTGTTTATTTGGATATTTTAGCGTAAGCTATTATAAGTAGTGCTTAATTTAAAATCAAAAAATATTTTATTTAAAAGGACATTATATAAAACGATATCATCGGCACGTACACATGATCGACAGTAGTGCTCAATGTGCGTTGGAAACTAGTTGCTAAATAACTTTCTAACGAATATTAAACAAACTGAATTTAAAATTTAGAAAATTCGTCGACGTCTTCTGCGCCAGGCGAGCGTTCGATTGCGGTTGTGTTGGTGCGAGGAGCGCACACGTAGAAACTTGCTTATGCTTTTAATTAATGATTAACAATTTTAAATTAATTGATCAATTAAATTCATAAAGCAGGATAAGTAGAAGGTGTAAAGAAAAAGTGAAATTAATCAAATTTCACATCAAAATCACAAGAGAAAATTATATATATATATGATAATCTCTTGTATATATATATCTTATTTTGATGTTGCTGATATCGTAAATAAAGATGAGCTTGCGGCTCGCATATCATTATTTTGCCTGAATCTTCGGATTTTTAAAAACACATCATCTATCCCCCTCTATCTATCTAAATAAATAAATTTGATGAAAGTTTATTTTTTGTTTAATTATGTTTTACCACTACTTACACCTAACTTTACTTGTAAAGTAAAATGTACACATTAATTTCTATCGTTGCAAAAACAAGCACAAGAAAACAGTTGTTTTAATTTACATAATATTAACTTTTTACACATTTTTCTTAATTTTTTCTGGAATGCTATACCAATCCAAGAGATGGATTTACGAGCATTTTGGCATTAATGGCTAAAAGAAAACAAAATATTATGCAAAATATCGTATTTAAATTAACATTGCGGTGTTGTTAGTTGCTGGTAAAGTTGATGTTACATGTCAAATAACTAACCAACTAACTTTAAGCAGATGAATGTTGAAACATAAATCTATTTGCTTGGATGTTTGTGATTTCAAGAATTAGCGAAAGTGATGAAGCATTATCTAAATCTAAAATTGCAACGGGTATTATCTAAGCATGAGGTGCGCATACAAACCGCGCTCAAGATCAACAATTTTGCATTTACATGTTTTGCGCGTTTGCTTGCTTTACCCACTTATTTATCCATATGTACGAGTATTAAGTATCATATTAGCCTTCGCTGCATTGCGAAACTTAAATGTTCTTATGTTCATATACAAACATCTGCAGCAGAAACCTAGATTTGTAGTGTGATTTATTACCACCCTCATACCTAAAAGAATATTAAAAATCCGTCTTTGGCAATTTTTATTTCTTCCTTGAAATGTAGAATAATTAATTCCCGATTGCATGAGAAAGGGGGTTGCATTGAATAGAATTTAGGAACTCAATTGTGTCTTCATATTTTCTTGTACAATATCTATAAATTACAAATAACTGAAAGGAATTAAAATAGATGGAAGATATGTGAATTGCCAGAAACGCGTGCAGCACTGTGGCAGATGGAGAGACAAAGTCACGAAGAAAGAAAAACGTAGGAGTGAAACCTTTTTGGGACATTGCATTTATATTATCAGTAACACATACAAAAAGTCATGCATGCTTTGCTAAACTCGATATTGTTTTTCGTCTTTATTTGCACTTTGCTTCTTTTACATATTCAGATGTGATGAGGTAAGTCAGCGAGTGGTAGTTAATGAAATTCAATTGCACGTCATTCCTCTTTCTCTTGCAATCAGATAAAAAACAATTCACTCGATTCCTATAAAATCATATTTTATGCGATGTAATCGCATTGTCAATGCAGACGCATACCTATTCACACTTCATTCCAGTGTACAAAGTGCTTTGAGTGTGGAATATTTCGATTGAATTTGAAGTAGCCGCATATCGTTGTGTATAAATTAACTAAAAGTTGGTCGAGAAAGTAAATGTTATTTACGACTGCATGTCATTCCGTTTTCTTTTCATTCTCTAAATATAATTACGGCATGTTAAATGTCATTAGTAATTCTACATGTGAATACAGGAATGAGTACATCAGTATCTGGCTACCTGCACCTTTCACGTGTATAACAATTAAAAATTCATTTTGTTGATTATTTAATTTTGGAAAATCTGGCCATTTTAATGTCAATGCGTTGCGCATTATTAATCAGTAGTATGTAAATTATTTACGGAAAAAAATTACACATGGGTTATAATATATCCTTAACATAGCTTAAAGGGCTCGGTAGAGCAAGCAAAATCTTTGGTCACGTGGTCAGCGAGCTAATCGAATAACTTTTAAGGTAAAGAACGCTACCGAGGTGACAGAGATCACACCACACAACCGCAAATCCTCAAGTTGCTGGTTGCCGCTTTGATACTTATTTTCAATATATATACACATTTTTGGTATTATTTCGAAAATGGTTTCAACAGCACTCATTTTAGATGTAGTTGGAATTCGGAATACGCTCAAGTTTTGAAACAAATATAACAAATTCTAGATTATGATCCTGATGTAGTAGGGCATATGTATTGTGCATGCACAAATGATTGATTCTAGTGGGGTTGAACCCTGGTCCTCTGCGTTTGAGCGCAGGTGCGCTTAGGACTAGGCCACGCATTCCTCTGATTCATTAAATTTGATTAAAAATAAAGTTTTCAGAAATGAACACTTTTTTTTATAGAGAGGAGTAGGAAGAAAAAAAAACGGTGAATTATGTGAGCAAAAGGAATATTTAAAGCAGGGTTTTCCACGATTTTAGTTTCTCTGAGCCACATTGGTAGCAGCAGAGGCGTACCTGGGGGGGGCAAGGGGGGCGCAGCTGTCCCCGGCCACAGCACCAAGAAGGCGCCAAATCGATGTATTTTACTTTAAAAAAAAATCGAAAGTCACCAAAAACTTAATTTTTGGCAAAATAATTATATGACTTTTTTTGTGTATTTACCCTAGTTACGCCCCTGATTGGTAGAAGTAATGGATTCTTGAGTCAAAGAAGGATAAGCAATATAAGCATCCCGAAAGCAATGCAATGTATCGCCAAAGAGAATTTTTGCTTAGGGGATTGCAAGAGAATCTATTGAATTGTAGGATTGTGGTTTGCTGTGGATCAATCTAGGTATAATTCAATAGTATATTGTGCAGGTTATCCCCAAATGAACGGTATTATGTAATCGACTAGGTTGAAATTTAAAGAGCAGGGCAATTTAATTTTCTAACTTTATACTACATGTTTAATAACTTTGCAATTGGGCAGCGCACACTGGCGCCACATACGAAGGGGCGCCGAACAATGGTTAAGTAATATTGAGGAAACAGATTTTAATAAAAAGAACAAACACCAAGAGATTTTGCACAGAGCGCGACTATAGTCGACGCGGCGCTGCATTTCAGGTCTCACATTCGTAGAGGAGAACAAATTTGACATTTGTGTTGTGTATTCGGAGTTTTGTGTTTGTGCTATAAGCCAAGGAGCGCCATCCTGGACGCAGATTGTATTTATTATCTAGGCCATATTTGACGTTTTGCCACATACTCATGATGAAGTGATCTAGTAATTTTGTCTTGACAAGGAACTGGCAGGAATATTCTAGAAAGGAATATAGTAAAACAATAATTTCGCAAATATATTTTTGTGTTTTGCATTCTTCCTAATTCATTATTTTCGACACGAGTTAAGATTTTCGGTGACATTTATGGCATACTTTATTATGTTTTCGGTTGGATAATATTCTATAATATATTATTATATTAGAGTATGTTAGTTTGTCATAGAAATGAAAGATGTTTAGAACTACCTTCAAATTTCTTGCATTAGATCAAGTATTATTATCAAACAAGACACCAGTAACGTTGTATGTATTTTTGAGTCAATCGGTTGCCTAACCACAACTTTCTACAACTGTTATGTTTTTTGCCTTTAATAATCATCTAATATAATATTAAGTGCGAATGTGGCGCATTTTTACTGGAAATAGATGTAACACGGTCGATTGGCGGAAAAGTGTATATGCAATTGGCCTAAAACAGGCGAAGTTGAAATCATTGTTAAGTGACTCTATGGATAATTATTATTTTTCTTAATTTCAAATGACTGTTAATTAATGCCGTTCTTGAATACAAATTTACCCAGTGTTAATGAACATTAAAAAAGTGAAATTCACTTAGCGAATATAAGTCAGTGTCATCAATTAGACAGGAATAATGAACATTTAGCTTAAATGGTTGGCAAGCCATTGTTTTAGCAATTAACTCGATATAACATCACAAAGACATCCGCTTACACTTTTTAGTCGCTTTGCTCACTTTACTTATGACACTTGCGGTGGTTTCATCTTCTTTTGTTTATAATCGTGGATGATATCACAAAGGATATAAGATATCCTTACAGATTTATTTCATGGAACTAGCAAAGGAAATAAAAACAAACTTACATACATACAATGTCCATATGCAATAATCAATTCGTTCACTGTAGTTACGATTTTTGCGGATTACAACTTTTATTAAATAATATTACCAAGAACACCAATGTCACCACTCAATCGTAGTTATGCTACTAACAACGTACAAGAATACTAGAATCATATTTGAACTGATTGATGATTTATTATATTTATTAAAGCCGAGCCTCAAATTGTCTTTCATTGCTTAATTGTTTTCCTCTTAATTTTTACTTTGTGTTCTCCATTTTCTACAAGTACAAGTTGGTGCATACTTAGTAATTACTTACATCATCACAATGCACAAGAAGTCGAAACAACAAATGATGGACAATCGGTCAATACACTTTAACATCTCGGATTATTCATTACCTCAGTGCATTGCTACGTAAACTATTATGATGCGCCTAGCTGTAGAAAGAAAAACAAAAATAGAGAAACGTTTGAACCTAGATGCGGCGTACGATGGCAAAGAGCAATGCAAGAAGAAATGGGAAATGTATAATTAATGAGCGGAGCATGTACTTGAAGATGATTAATTAATAACATATTATAAGTGTGCATGGAAGTATGTCCCTATGCTATAAGTAAGCATGTAAGTTGTATGTACAATGTCTACATTGTAGAATGGTCAAGAAATTCTTCTATTCATATTAACGAATGCTATATGTTTACAGTTAATTTTCTTGAGCAATTTTCGTTAAATTGTTACAAGAAATATGATTTTCTAAGTTGGCAAAGGACAATTGAACAACATGTGATTATTTTCACATTATGTTCTTGGAACTTAAGATAAATAAAATTTGTTTGGATTAGGTTGGGAAATTTAAAAATTAATTAAATAATTTATAAATAAGAAAAAACCAACATTTTTTTAAATATATATTACATATATTAATATGATTAAAACAAATTTAAAAAAAAAGGTAAAATATTAAAATAAAATAAAACTTTGTGTAGGGAAAATCCTTCATAAAGTCCATTAAACTTGTTTCTAGCATCGCTAATTGCATACATGTGCGATGCATTTATTATACGTTTTCGTTGATGTTTTAAGTTGTTTGCAAGATGTTTATGCACACACTCGTATTTGATTCGTTAATTTCGTTGCGAATTTGCAACGTAGGCCGATGCAACTGAGGAGTACATATTGGCGAGAAGTAGCAATTGTTTGATACGAGTACATAAGTTAATGCTCAAGACGTTGTTAGTTACGTTAATATGCATCAATGGCAATGCTCACGATTTAAACGCAAATCGTACTTGGCATGCAAGTCATTAAAGAAGTCACTAACTTTTATTTATTTTAATAATTGCGTTTACGGAGAATACCTGTCATGGAAATTGTGTCCATTTTACAACCCTGACTTTTATGTTTTTTTGCGAAATACGTCTATAATGTTCGTACATTTAGCAAATAATTGGCATATTACTTGTAGAAAACTAGAAATTGCAAACCATTATTACTTCTTTTATAATCTTTGCAAATGCACGAATATTTAAGTTGTTTATAAATTGATCGATTTGTGCATTATGGTTAAACTCTTTCTTTTTTATTATCATGGGTTTCCAAATCAATAATTAATATGGTTTTATGTCAATCACACAAATGTATTTGATATTGGCATACCATACATTTTTTTTATATTATTAATGTGTGAAATAATCTACGAAGAGTAGCTGCAACGGCCGTATTCAGTTGCCGATATTATTTATTGCAGCTGAAGAATGTATTTTGCATAACGAGCAAAAGAAATTGTAAAAATGACCCGTTTAACGAGCGATGTTTCTTATAACGAGTGACGTAGAAATGCTAAAAACATGGGAAACTGTTGCATCGTACATTGGGAAGCATCATCCTACTAAGAAGAAAGTTATGCGCGCTACAAATTTATTTAATGATAATGCGATATCGCATTTTTACCAAATTTTGAACCGTCTACAAAAGCAAATGTCCAGTAAAAAAGAATTTGGTATGTTACTAATTTGTATTTCGATTTTGTTTTTTGTTTTCTGCAAATCGAATTCTTATTCTACGTTGGTTCATTCCGCGATAGAAAAAATATAAAGATGAATCACGCTTTCTGAGAATTTCTATGTATTTTTTTTTGAATAAATGTTACACATAACGTTCTTTGAGTATTTTTTTGTTGAAAATTTTAATTTTTGGAATGGAACTTTATGGAACGCATTATTGCATTTTACATTTATTTATATGGTAAAAATTGTTTCGCTTCTAGAACGAATTACGCTCGTTATGTGAGATTTCACTGTATTCGTGATTTAGGTATATAGCTACATGAATATTGTTTAGTTTTAAAGAGGTTTTATTCATCGTACCTTTTAAATCGTTGAAAGCAGTTCAAAGATAACAGTTTAATGCCAGAGGGCGCATTTGGCTCAGTCGGGGCTCTTGGCGCCAAATGTGATTGGCGATGTATCGTATGTAAAATAAATATTTCATGTTAGGAAATCTCGACGATGATTTTCCATGTAGCAAAATCAATCAAGCGTAAGTCACATGACTTGAAATTAGTAATAAGTTTCATGGCGAATAGTGCGCCTAGACATAAAATCGTCACTGGTTGATGCATCCCATAGTCTGTAATTCTAATTATTATTAAAATCCGAACTTTAATATAGTATAAATTCTATTTCGGAAGTATATTGTGAACAAATCAACCTCCACATCTCAAAAATGATTTTTGATGAATCGCAAACATATAAAATTTACTATAAAATTGAAATAATCATAAGTATTGAGGCTAAAGACGAATAGAAAATGCTGGTTCTATATACTAATACTTATAGTTGTGTTTGTGCTTAATCGAAAATCCGAATTGTATGACATAAGTTGAATGTAATTTCAATTTAAAGTAACAATTAACAAAATAATGCGAAACCTTCAATGCAATATCGATCTTGCAAATGATTCTAAAAATATAGGTAACCAAGTACACAATACAGCAATGACTCTTTTCAATTTTATTTCTGCCACGTCTTGATGACAGCCATATAGTACTCTCCCGCTTTATATAAGGTTTATATAAAGTTTTCAGGGAAATCAAATCTGCGACCATCGAGTTAACAATTGATGTGTTAACACGATCGATCATCAAGCCTGAAATCAGGCTCAGCGTGCAGGATCTTGACGAGATAAGGTATATAATAACTTCTCGGTTTTTAAAAACGATGAGACGATTCATAAAGAACCTACAACCGAGTTCGCTTGGAGCAGAAAAAATTGCATTCGACTTTTTTCAAAGTTTGAATTTATTTCGCTTAAGAAGCGTATTGATCATTTTATATTCACTACCTGCTTTAACATGTTTTGCTTCATTTTGACATCAATACTGGACATGTGAACGTTCAGCTTCATGGTCTGTCTTACAGCAACTTCTTAGTTTTTTTTCTGCAATTTTTCAAAATACAGTGGGTTATCGGTTAACAAACGGAATTTGTTCCAAAACTATGTTCGCTATCCAAATGGTTCGTTAATCGATCATCGAATTGGCATGCATCAGAAATAGCGCGCGAATGTACAATTTCTTGAAACTTGTAATAATTTAAGTTCGTTATCGTAGTCTGAACAGTTTGTTAGCCGATCACCCATTGTGTGCATTTAATTTTTTTAACAGAAATGTAACCTTATTTTTAAGACCTATATCATGGTCATCATGTGCGCTTGATTGCTGCAAAAATACATAAAGCGTACAAATTCAGTTAGAAAATACTATAGAGATATAATTTCCAAAAAAAAAAAGTTCTTTTACCACGTTAAATTTTAAAATAATTTAATATCAGCTATAGACATTTAAAAAAAAAATAGAAATTTAAAGCGAGAAAATGTCGATATTGTCTTGAATCTTGCTTGAGATCTTATCGAGTTCTTGAAAAATCTTGTATTGAGGACCAGCACTAGTAAATACCACCTTATCAGTTAATACCGTCATAACAATTAGAAAAAGTTCCACTAACAAGTTTTGGTTTATGAGATTAGACACATCTTTCTCTATAATAAATAATTACTAGTTGACTAATCGTTTAGTTTGACAGACGTTTGTTTTTACTTCTTGGGGATATGTAATGCAAGTCAACTGCACACTATTTGGTTAATCTTTGCACAAACTCGCCGAATACCTTACGGATAGTGCAAATATAACCCCGGTTTCATTATTAAACCCTAAATTATTATTTAATTAATGAATTATCATCGAATTAAGTAAATAGAGATTGTAACTACATACTTTTAAACATCATTATGTTATAGACCTTGGTTAATGCAAGAATCCCAGCATAATTTGTTTGCGCAGTTCAAAGCTGCAAGAGTCCAAGAAGAAATTAAATTTACGATTACGACAAAAGAAGCGTCGACAGTCACGACGTGTCGATTCGTTCACATCGCAATGCATTTAAACTAGACTTCTATTCATTCGCGCAAAGCCAACGAATCTATTACAATTTACAATTCATTAAACATACATTACAAGCGACCACGAATGCCTCATTCCACTGCGCTCTGAATGAACGCATCGCATAGGTATTGATTTTGTTCTTCTTTGTTTGTTTGCTTGCGCCGCGGTGAAGAATAGAAGCAAGTACAAGAAGTACAATATTATCCATGCAATCGAAATCGTAGCGAAATTAATAAGCGTTAAATTGAAGAACTTCAGATAGGAATTGTTGCAACGAGACAATATTGCACAACGATGCCCAAGGATATTGTAACGATATTGTAATCAGTGATTTTCAAAAATGAAACATCTCAATCTTCATTCGCGTGCAATCGGTGCTGTATACCAATCAAGAAAGTTGTGAAGTAGTAAGGTAATTATAAATGTAATTGAATATTGTTCAACTAGGCATTACAATCTTTGGACTTTCTTTGTAACTATTTATAAGTATTTGATGCAATGTTGAAATACGTTGGGGTCGACCTGCTGCAGCTAGAAAAAAAAAAATAAACGCCTTGCTTTTTAAAACGCAACGAAACAAGGTTATCGTGTAATTGCAACTTTAAACTCGGCGACTTGATTTTATTCAAACATTGAATTTACTTATTTGACAAATGAAAATTTACAGAGTGTGGGTCAATAGAAAATTGTTATTATAGTTGTTATAGTTGCAAAAGCTTTGAATCATATGTTATTTTATATTTATTCTAAAAACATATTAGTGGATATGAGGCTAATGTATAATCTAAAAGTTATTGTTTTCAACACCGGCGTTAGATGTTATTAAATAATTAACGTATTAACAGTGCAGCAATTTATGAAAGCTACTCACATCATGTACACGAGTTTATGGTCACATAGATTAAATTTAATTATAACTATTAACAACAAGCTAACAAGAACCTCAGCCAAATGCAACTTCCCTCGTAGTGCAAGAACAGAGCAGAAGTATGTTAAAATTAAGATTTCGCCATGCGCATTGTAAACAATTACTCATTGTGTTAGTTATGCTTGTTTCATATTACATGCAATTAGTTTTTGTGAATGTTAGGAATAATTCTATTAAGACTGGACTCTGTTTTTATTTCTTTTAAAATTGTTATCAGCAACATACGAAGGTGAATCTTTTTTTTTTCGCCAAATTGGCAACATTTCGTCTAATTACATTGATGCTACGGTATTAGAAGATCACCATATTTGGATTTCAATTGGCCAAAGCATCAATTCATTGTTTTCCTATACGTTTGAGCATGATCAATGTTGATATCATACACGTGCATTTACCTAGATACGGTAGAGATTCATGCTTTATGAATAAAATAGAATGGCTGCTTCCATGAATTTTGTGCTTAAACCTTAAAAGTCAAATATATTGATTTCCCTTTTGATACGATAAAAAAGCATTTTACGTCATTCATTTTGAATAAACACGCGGATAATTTAATTAAATTTGTCTTTTCATGAGATACATAGTAAAATGAAAAATTTGTTTTTTTATTCAATCCTTGTATTTTCTATTATTTCTTTAAATATTGTAAAAATAAACAGTTAATTTAATTTTTGTATGCATGCCTGATTCCTTTACTATCTAGCTGATTTTTACTCAACCCAATTGGAAGCTTGTCAAACAGACCCTCTCTTGTAACTTACTATATATTTATATAACAAAAGCATGCATTGAAAAATCATATGACCTAATTTAGACATAACCTACACTACTCCTTACAGCATCATCGACATTCGCAATAGCAATGATAGAATCAATGTCACAAGCTGCTGCCTGACATACAACAATGAATACTAGGCTGAGTAATGCGTTTGATATAGGTACTGCGTTTCAACATAGTCAGTAGATCGTTTCGCTTCATCACACTCGGGCATAATTTAATTTATATTAATCAAATCGAATGCTCGGAATGGTTTACTAATAGGTAGCAAGTTGAACTTGGCGTTATAAATCAAACCGTATAGAAGAACGTTCCAAACATGTGTTAATTCGATTGCACGCTGCATGAATAATGCGTCTTTCTTCAACATGCTCATTGAAGATTTTATACACAAACTTCACGATGTATTTAGACATCAGTCTTCTGGTATTTTTTTTTCTTTTCAGTACAAGTAGCATTTAATGACTCAAGAGGTATTTAAATGGATTTTTGAGATAATAGACAATGTTTCATGGTTATTTATCGATCACTAACTACTTTATAGCGGGAAATGGTTTGCGTTTTCTTTTTGCTTCATCAAAAGTAATAAATTATGATGGAATTCTAAATTACTTCATCGGGTTTCGTCAAGGAATGCTAATAAGTTAGCTAGTTTTGTTAGCAACTACTTATTATTGCAAGAAAATACAAACTTAGATTTGTTGTGGGTATAGATGAATATATATATATGTTTTCTTTATTTTTCATTTTTACTTTGGATAGTGGAGAAGTGAGTCTAACTGTAAATGGTTTACTTACTATGCATTTACTATAATGTTTGTGGTTAGCTGTTTTAGTAGTTTATTTCATTCATATTTTCTAGCATAAAAACCTATATTTGCTGTAATAATATTGACATTCGCAAGTATATTACATCACTAGAAATCAAATCAAATTGCACTACTTTATTGTACACTAGGACAAATGTGACAAAATAGTTTTACGTAATTAGCAACAAAATTTTACAATTTGGTTTTATTTTTATTACTTGTTTTAGGTAGTTTCATTTTCTTCTATAAAGTTTGCACAATTTGTGTGCAAATAGTATCAGCAATTATTTATCATGACAACTTTTTTTGAATACTTAATATTTGGACACTATAATATTATCAATTAAAATAAAATATTTTATTTCTAAATCAGCCAACTTTTTTAGGTACTTTTTAAGAAAGTTGTACAAAAATTTAGATATTGTTGATTACCTCTTTCAATTAATTTACAAATGACCATCTATAGTTCTTATATTATATATTTACGCATTCGTAATTAATACTTCTCTGGATACATGGTATTCGAATATTCTTAATACTTATTACTATTACTATTTCAAGAAATACTAATTATACATTTTTAAACATTGGTTCAAGTATTTAGCGAAACGAAAATGTATTAAATTAATATGATCATAATTTTAGTTTGCTTAATAATAACTATATAAATTAAAACTATAAATAATCCGACATTTTCTTGTTATTACATACAATACATTATATTTAAAAAATGTGTTAGGTAGTATTGTAGATACCACCGTAATTTTGTAATTACGTATTGTATTGTAATTTTTCCTACGATCTGGCGAAAAGTGCCTACTTTGCACACCCATTTACACGCAGCCGCACTTAATATTAACCCACCTTGTCTGGTTACCCGCATATGTACACCAGCTCCCGAAACTCCCAGCCACCTACGATGTCATTGT
>JARJDU010029308.1:0-11644 GCA_030264695.1 Lissagria laeviuscula | reverse complement strand
CTCTATTTTTAAGAGAATTTAATGACCTTTCTAATGAGACACAAGTAGGTTAATTTGAGATAATGAGTTTTGAAGTTATGAGCGTTCAAATGTTAAACAACAAAAAGAAGCTATTTTTTAGCCCTTAATTTGAGATTTTTTTGTAGGGTTTTGAAGGTTATACTAAACTCTAGCTTATAGAGAATTTAAAGAGTTTCAAAAGTATGTATATTTGATTCTTGTGGGAATATTAGTTAAAAAGTTATAAGCAATTAGACCCAAAAAACACTGAAATATAAAATTTTGACTACCATTTTTGTTCTTTCTAGGTATGTACAATATATTTGTATGAAGTATATTTGATTCATGAGGATTAATTAGTTTTAAAGTTATTGATATATGCAATATAATTTTGCTTTTACCCTTTATTTGTTTTTTTCTATATGATAATTATGTTAAATTTATCAAATCTGGTATCAAAATTAACAGAATTTAATCGACTTTCAGATGATATATAGCACAATTAAACAATTCCACGATTTTGTAAAGTATTTATCATATGTTCAACAGTAGTTGCCAGCATTCATTAAAATGCTTAATCATTCAAACACTCTTAATTAAGTAAACCGTGCTTCAAAGTCAACGATTTTATTCAAAATACATCCAAATTGCATCCACTGCATACGCAAATCTAAAGATCAACTGTGGTTTCTTTAAGATATCTCACTGCGAATAAACTTTTTGAAACTATTTCTAATTGTAAATATTATCTAGTTTCCTAGCATATTGTTTCTCTCCCGTTGTCGCAAACGGTTCCCGTGATACAGGCGCAAGCGTGCAAAAACCTGACTGTTAAGACAGAAGCACGAATTGAATTCATATATTTTGGGCATTTCCACAAAAAATGTATAACTTTATTAAATCTTTTTTTATTGCAAATTTTATCTATTTTACTTATTTTTTTCATCCGGGTGTCGCAAACGGTTCCCAAGATACCAGCGAAAACGTGCAAAAACGTATGTGTTAAGAAGAAGCCCGAATAAAATTGATTTATTTTGGGAATTTCCAAACGAAATGTCTAACATTTTTTATCTAATTGAAAATTTTATCTAGTTTACTTTTTTTTTCTCCCGATGTCGCACACGGTTCCCGAAATACACGTGAAAATATGCAAAAAAGACAGCAGCATGAATTAAAAAATTTGTTTTAAGCATTTTCAACCAAAATGTATATTTTTTGGAATAAATATAAATAACCTATGTTTAAAGACAGAAGCACGAAACAAATTAATACAATTTTGGGAATTCCAATCAAAATTTATAACTTTTTAAAATCTTTTCTAATTTACTCTCTGGTTGTAAATTTAATCTACATTGCGCCTGAATTCATTTCTCTTCTATCTCTAAGACTGTTGACAAATTATAATTGATATTTCCTAATAGAATACCTACGCTTAAATTTAAACTATGTTGACAGTTCGGAATTTATGACTATAAGATATTAAATAAAAGAAAAATTATTTACCTAATTGATACGTCGTAATAGTTGTAGTAGGTCGAACTGGGCTTCGAAAAAAAGGAAAATAAATAAAAGTTTGGTAATTATACCACAATGTTTTATTGTTTTGTGCTTTTAATTTATTAATATATCAATATAGCATTATGTTCTTGCAAAAAAATATTAAACCCTGCTATATCTGATGGAGCTAGCATCACTTTATTGTGAAATTGTGTAAAACAAGTATCATATAAATAGTTACGGTTTATCGATGTGACTCAGACACCTAACGCAAGCGATTTTTGTCTCCTTCGCGAATGTGAATAAAAGCGTAATCAATAATAATCATGACTTATTTAATCTACTAATTATTAGAAAATTAAGCTACCTTGTATCATATTCCTACAATCCGCAAGCATGGTAATATCCAAGCCTTTCAGAATGCCAAGGACACTATTTCACAACATTGTAAACAATTCTTGTATTCCTGTAATAGTTGATATTCCCAGTTTCCCGAAACATAACTATTAACACACGGGTTACACACATTTTTCAAATTTGCACAATTCCACGAGGAACACGCGCCCATACGCATGAACAATTGAACGACCGAAATAGAACTGGGTTCTTTGCAGGAACGACGCGCAAGTATGACGGCAGGGTCACCTAGAGATAACGCTTTAATGCTCATTGGAACCAGGGCGTAACTACAAATTTGGAGCCCCGGCGCAAAAATGCAATAGAGGCTCTCCCAAAACCTAAAAAATTCTTACTTTAATGCCTAGAGAGTTCAAATTAAAAATTTGTCCCAAGGACCCCCAGGATCCGATGAGCCCCTCAGGATCGATGCGCGCGGAAGCAATACGTCTATTGGCGACTCGGTAGTTACGCCCTGTTGGGTACAAGAGATTTTCGCCTGTATCGTATTCGTATATAGAATGCGAATGCGAAGGTAAACACAAAGTTATTACACCGATCAAAACAAACCAAAATAATAATTGCTATATTCAATAGGTAATATAATAAATAATTAAAATATTCGCATGCTCAAGGGAATGTATTATTTACTTGGTTATTATTAATACAGTAAATCCTCGCATAACGAGCATAATTCGTTCCGGAATCTTACTCGTAATGCAAAACATTCGTTAAGCGAAACAAACTTTACCGTATAAATTAAAACAATCATACGTTCCATGTCAAAAAAATATTCAAAAATTAAATTTTTTAACAAAGAAAATACTCAAGTAACATTCAAAGAAAGATAAAGAAAGAATAAACTAACCTAGAATGAAAAATTTGATTTGCAGTAAACAATAATATCGAAATACAAGTAAGTAACATACCTAATTCTTCTTTTATTAAAAAGTGCTCTAGAAGTTTTTCCCGACGGTTCAAAATTTAGTAAAAATGCGACATTGAATTATCATAGAATAAATTTGCAGCGCGCATAATTTCTCCTTAGTAGAGTGATGCTTCTCAATGTAACAATGCAACAATTTCCGATGCTTTCAGCATTTCCACGTTACTCGTTATGCGAAACTTCGCTCATTAAGGGGGTCATTTTTTTTAAATATTTTTTGTTTGTTATGCTAATTGCTTGCTAGGCAAGGTGCTCGTTAAGAGATGTTTCACTGTATTACGTTAGTATGTAACTGCTACCGACATCCCCTGCTGAATTTCAGAAGGGCGTAAGCGACAAACGCAGAACCCTGCTTTAGAGTCATAGTTCAATCAATATCAAGGGAAATATTTGACATCCCTTGTTGAGCTTGCAACAGCACCATCTTTCTTTAAATTTCCATATTATTCAATTAATAACAATCACACTAAATATAAATATCTGTTAATCTGAGTAAAATTCAAACCCAATGGGAATAAAAATATTATTTAATATGCATTGCGTTTAGATAGATATAAATACCCAATACCTATCATCAAGTAGAGTTCGTAGAATTCCATTTTATAGCACATGCGGCGCATATGTGGCGCCTGTCTAAGAATATGATCATCTCGATTTAACATTCTAGATTCTCATGTAATAATAATATCCTAGGCGCCACCCAAATAAGTGGCAATAAGAACTCACATGCACGAAATTAGACAAAACCGTTTGGTAGTTCTGGAGAGTTGAGCATCTACAAAAGATGTATCTCCGAACTATGTTCGCTTTGCTCTTCCTCACATCCACCTTCACCCAAAAACTCAACAACGACGTCGTGAAGGACTATAGTGAATTCTTTAATTTCGGAAAGAAAAAGTCGCACGACAAGATCGACCAGAAAAGGTACGAAAATTCTGTGATTAAATCAAAAGTCGATATTTTAGGAGCGGTGTTTAAGCAAAACATCGCCATCATTAAAAACAAGCACATAATGGACCTCGTGTTTTTAATTGATGCATCTTCCACCGTTGGTCAGCATAATTTTAACAGCGAACTTAAGTTTGTCAAGAAACTTTTGAGCGATGTTACTGTAGATTACAACCATACACGAGTTGCTGTCATCACATTTAGTTCTCATGGAAATATTGTAAGTTTTTTAGTATACAAAAGATATAATTAGCACTTAAGTAAGAATTAATTTAGATTAAAAACATCGATGAAATTACAAATCCAAGAGTTGAGAATAATAAGTGTTTGCTATTAAATAAAGAAATTAACAATATCACATATACGGGAGGAGGAACCTACACCTTAGGTGCTTTCAAAGCCGCTCAAGAAATCCTGCAAAATAGTAGGAAAGAAGCAAAAAAGATGATATTCTTAATAACTGATGGATACTCTAATGGGGGCGATCCTATTCCAATAGCAAGTGAATTAAAGCAAACGCAAGTTACCATTTTCACGATTGGAATATCTAATGGGAATATTAAAGAGTTGTATGAAATCGCAACGTCGCCAGGGGAATTGCACAGTTATCTATTGGACAGTTTCGAAGAATTTGAAAGTTTGGCAAGGCGTGCATTGCATGTAGACTTGCAAAGCGGTGACTATTATCCTTTAGGAATAAGTAAACCATGCGATAGCCTATGTGACTCGCCACCGTGTTGCGATTCAAGTGCTTATTGCACTTGTGGTACATCAAGTGGCCAATATAATTGTCTTTGCAGACTGGGTTATTATGGATCTGGTTTAAATAACTCCTGTTTCCGTAAGCGGCACACAATAATACTAAAACAGTTTTTTTTAAATCGACATGATTTTAGCTTGTCCTTCAGGAAGTTATGCTCCAAGTCCTAACCTATGCCATCCTTGTCCTGATATAAACCATTTTACAGAACCCCCTGCCATTGGTATAGACTCGTGCACTTGTAAACCAGGATTTAGGAATATAGCAAATTCTGTTTGTGAGATTATAACTTGTCCGAAGCATCCTGCACTGGAATTCGGTTATTTTGTAAAGAAAAAAGAATGCAGCACGGTTTTAAATAGTGCTTGTGGGGTGCGTTGTAATGTTGGGTATACACTTACTGGAAGTAGTATTCGCTTATGTCAGCAAGACGGTTCTTGGAGTGGTCAACAGCCAACATGTCAAGGTATACATTAATATAAAAGCTGCGTGCATATTCGTTGTTTTTTACAGAGAGTTTTTCTATTTCAAAATATTATTTTCAGTAAAAACTTGTACAAGATTACCAATACCTAGCTCCGGCGCTATGGACTGCAAACACCCTGATTTAGCAGACAACTTTATAACAACAAATACTGATCTACCAGTAGACACAACTTGCAGTTTCCGATGCGAGCGTGGATTTACATTAATCGGTTCACATTCAAGAACTTGTCTGCCTTTAGCTCAATGGGATGGATTACGTTCTGCTTGCAAGCAAATCAAATGCACAAAACTATCAAAAGTAAATTTTGGTAATGTAGAACCTAAATCCTGTACAATTAGCAAACAACCCTATGGCAAAAAATGTGGGTTTACGTGTCTCAAAGGATTCGAGCTTCATGGCCCAACAAGTAAAACCTGTTCCGACGGGTCATGGGATAGTAAGGAAGAAGTTATTTGTAAGGATGTTACGATTCCTGATTTGGAATGTCCACCTAACATTATAGAAAATACCCTGAATGGTAAACCATATGGTATTGTCAACCTACTAGATCCAAGTGCCACCGATAATTCAGGATTGAACGTCACCGTTTGGTCTAAACCAGTAACCAAAGGACCATTCAAATTTAAAATTGGCATCAACCATGTGTCTTATTATGCTGTTGATGTTTCCAATAACAAGGCAAAGTGCACTTTTAATGTGACAATTGTTGATAGTGAACCACCCACAATTGAAGCATGTGTTGATCCTCCAGTGTTTATTAGTAGTGGACCGGCTAACATTACATGGAATGAACCAAACATCTACGATAATTCGCAACATGTACAAGTTACAAAGAGCATGGATTTTGGTGTGTTCCCAGTGGGAACAACGCAAGTTTTATATACCGCAGTAGATAGAAGTAATAATTCTAATTCTTGTACATTAAATATATCGATTGAGGAGCCTAAATGTCCTGAATTATCTGCACCAGTTTTTGGAAACAAAGTATGTAACTCTACAGATAAGAATATTCAATGTGTGGTCACTTGTCATGAAGGATATGCCCTTCCAATTCCTTCTGAAGCGGATTCTGTCATTCAAGATGATACTTTAAGCTTTTTCTGTGAGAATAAAAAATCAAATTGGGTAAACATTGCAAATCTGAGTTCACCAGAATGCACTGTTAGTGAATTACCTCTGGAGATCAACCAAAATGGTACTGTTGAAACGACAGATACCACTGATTTATGTGAGGACAGTACAAAATTGGAACATGTACGCCAATTAGTACAAGCAAGTATAGAAACGAATACAATCGACACATGTACTGATTGTGAGATTATAACTGAGCCGGAATGTCATGTGCAAGAGAATGAAATAAGTAATGTCCTTAAACGTGAAACTTCAAATTCTACTCGTTCAAAAAGGAAGCGAAAGAAATTAAACATTAGATTTCAACTAAGAATGAGAAATAAGAATAAGAAACTGTCTAGGAATAGAGAATTTGGAATTCTGTCCAGTGGAAGGATAGGAGATTTCAATGTTACCGCTAACCCACCACAAATACAATGCAATTTAGGAAGCTACAAACGGAAACTAAAATGCTGTAAGAAAAATGTCATCATATTTATATAATATTCTCAGTTTATTTAATATTTTTCAACAGTAAAATGTCCAATGGGAACCTTTCACAATGCTAGCTCAAATTTTTGCCAGAGCTGTGACATTGGAAGTTACAACGATAAACCTGGCCAAGCTACTTGCACACTCTGCCCGTTAAATTACTCTACAAAGAAATTACAAGCCAAATCCTCCAAAGATTGTCTGGGTAACCGAATTAAAACAAGATTAGCACAAAACTGCTTAACTAACAATATTTTTCCTTGTAGAAAAGTGTTCTCCTGGTACTTTCGCTCGAAAGAAACAAATCAAACACCCTAAAAACCATCCGAATTCAGTGATTGAAAGGGTAACTTTGCAACCATATTGTAGTTCTTGCCCTCTAGGGACATACCAATGGCTTTATGGACAAACTAAATGTATAGACTGCCCTACAAATACAACAACAACAAAACGAGGAGCTAAATCAATAACAGAATGCGAATACTTTTTGAATCCATGCACACCTAATCCGTGCTTAAACGGCCTTTGTAATGCCTATGAAGACATTGGTTATACCTGTAAATGCAAGGATCATTATATCGGAAGAAATTGCGAACTGTTTTTAGATCCCTGCTTGACTATACCTTGTCAGAATGACGGGATGTGTAATTACAATAAAGAAGAACTTTATACTTGCACATGTGCAGAAGGCTACTTTGGACCAACTTGTGCATCAGTGGCATCTCAATGTGACCTTTCTTGTCAGAATAATGCTTCGTGTGTTATGACGGAAGACGAAGAACCAATTTGTTTATGTCCGAATGGTTTCGGTGGTAAACTATGTCAAGAGAAAATTGATAGGTGTCACAGTAATTTATGCGAGAATAATGCTACGTGTGTTGATTTGCAACATGAGTTTAAATGTATTTGTCAAGCTGGATTCTTAGGAAAGAGATGTCAATATGTCCCGTGCGACTTTAAGCCTTGCCCAAATGTCAAAATCTGTGTAAATCAAGAAGTTACTTTGGCCAGTAGGGATAATTACAAATGCGTGTGTCCTGAAGGATACACAGGCAATAATTGCGCAATCAAAATTGATTATTGTGTGAATAATCCCTGCCAAAATAATGGAGAGTGTATAAGTTCACTTGGGAATTATACTTGTAACTGTGGTAATGGTTTCAAAGGAAGTAATTGTGAAATAATTCTATCAAATCATTATATTTTAAACTTTCCAAGGTCCGGCGTGACTGATTACATTGAAGTTGAAGGAGTGGACAAGGATCTTAGTGAATTTTCTTTATGTTTCTGGATTACTACTCAAGATAAAATCAATTATGGTACAATACTGTCTTATGCGACACCGGAGTTTTACAATGCTTTAACAATAACAGATTACACCGGGTAACACAACGACATTCTTATTAATTTAGTAATTATTTCATTTTGGTAAATAATAATTTTAAATTCCAGAGTTGTATTTTATATAAACAATCATTATATAGTAACGGATATACAATTAAACGATGGCAAATGGCATCATTTCTGCTTGATTTGGAACAATCAGCATGGTAATTATCAGATTTATCTAGACGCACATTTGACCAATAATGGCACAGGTTTTGCCACATCGGAGATAATTAAAGGCAAAGGAAAATTTATTCTTGGACAAGAACAAGACACTCTAGGAGGGAAATTCAGTCAGTCTGAGTCTTTCCTAGGAAAACTTGCACATCTCGATGTTTATAACAAATGGTTGAATCCACAGGACCTAAAAACTGTAATGAACAGTTGCAAAAAAACTATCTCTACACCAATCTCTCAAAGCAATGTGTATGCCTGGTCAGAATTTTCCCAATACATTCGAGGAGATATAACTATTGAGCCAAGTACCTTTTGCGGAGAATGTGATAATCCATCAGAAATCAATTTTGGCACAGTTAAAGTAATAAATAATGTGGCTTATTACTCCTGCAAAGTTGGCTATAATCTCAGTGAATATCACCAAGGACGTAAATGCACCAAAGCAACAATATGGGAGGGTAAACCCCCAGAATGTCAGCCAGTAAATTGTGGAAACCCTGGATTTATAGAAAACGGACATTTTCTAGGTAGCAATTTCACATTTAGCAATAAACTGGTGTATAAATGCAATCCTGGTTATAACATGTCCGGAGAGCCAATTAGAATTTGTAAAGAAAATGGATTTTGGCACCCGGAGATAGCACCTAAATGCATAATGGTGTATTGCCCTATATTTAAAGCTTCACATAAATCGAAAATTACAATACATAGACCAGAAGAAGAACCTGAAGAAAGGGATTTTCAGAAATTTGAGCATTTTGCTGTTGGGACGCAGGTTGATATTGCTTGCGAAGGAGAACAACCATTGAATGGTGATACAACCTTGACATGCATGCCAGATGGCAGTTGGGATGGCCTTCCTCCAATTTGCAAAGGGAATTATAAGTTACCTTGTAACATTGAACATATTCCTAGTGCTCCACTCAATGGCTATATGGATGAAGATTCATATAATACAGTCTTGGATGGATTAAGTGAAGCGATTCACTATGTTTGCCGACAGGGGTATAAACAAATTAATGAAAATATAAGCACATGCATACTGGATGGCTATTGGTCTGAATTAAAAATGATTTGCGAAGGTAAAGTTAAATAATAAAAATTAAATTTGTTACCTTTTTTTATAGGTTTCACTGCTAGCTGAGACCTGCAACAAATAAATGTTAAATTAATTGCTAAATTAAATTATTTGTAGCAATAACTTGCAAAGAACCCAAAAATTTGGCAAAGTATGGATTCAAAATACTAGAAGGTCAAGCTAATGTCTATCAAGTTGGTCATATGGTACGATATGGATGCATTGAAGGATATAGTACTAGAGGTCAACCAATTGCCAGATGTCTTAATACAGGAACTTGGTCAAAAATAAACGGACTTTGCATAAGTAATTCGTTAAAAATTAAATCATTCTTTGAGTTTATAACTTTTTTTTAAATTTTAGGACAAGCTTGTGGCAAGCCTGCGCTACGACCAAGTTCCAAGATTATAACCACTAATCCCACATATTTAAACAACGCGGAAATAAGCATTCAATGTCAAAATACTAGTATTATACAGTTAAAATGCGTAGATGGAACTTGGCGTGGTATGAAGACAAACTGTTAGCTTTCACCTAAGCAACGCGCGTTTACTATCTGTACTATCATTATATATGTAACCATTATTGATTAAACTAACTTTCAAACTAAATATCAACAGGTACTTTTGATTTTCTGGTTTCCCCGTGAACTTACTAGCCGTTCGTTCAGTGTCAGTGTTGACACAACACAGTGTCATTTTTACAGTTTTATTTCTTATTCGTAATCCAATTCTTTGTAGAAAATGGATAGTAAAAACAAGAAGAACATTAATTTGCGTAATGTCGCAATTAAAGCTCGTAAAGACGGATCCTTCACACAAAATATGGATTTTACTGATGCTAGCATTGAAGTGATGAAGCAATATAACATCACAGATCAAAAGCGGCAACAATTGCTGGGCTTCATGCAGAAGAATATTGAAGCATTGAAGATCAAAGAGTTCAAGCAACAAGTAGAACCTGAATACCCAAAGATCATCAGGAAAAACACAGCGCATGAATATTTGCGGCAAATGGCTGATAAAAGACCAACAACTGAAATTGGTAAATATGTCCAGTTGGATATTCTCAAACGCACAGGGATGTTGAAACAACAGGAAGTTTATCACGATACGGTAGCACAAGTTATTAAAGAATTTCGAGCCCAGTGGCTAGAAATAACGCATGAGAAAGGAATCCAGAGCACAATTCAGAATTTAGATCACTCTGAAGCTCATCCCACGTTAGAACCATATAAATATTTCGGCAAAACAGAGAGATATAACGAATTTCTAAAGAATCGTAAAAAGATTGAGAAGATCTTGTTCATTCAGTATCCACTTATGGCTAAAATGTTAAAATGTGCCGGCATGTTGCCTAACCAATTAGCGGATTTCTCCAATTACAGGAATACCGAATACGAGATTCCTAATATAACGGCCATATTCAGTGAAGAAATTGAAAAGGGAAAGGCCGCCCTGAGAAAGTACCATTTTAAATTAACTAAGATAGTGAACAATAGCAAACATCAATTCCCAAGAAACCCAAAAGCCTTAGCCCAGTTCAAGAAAACAGCGAGTGTGTTATTAGGCATTATAATTTCTAAACTTTTAAGACACACGGTTGCTGACCTTGTTGAAATAACCGGTGCACCTGATAAAGTGCCCTTTTTGAAGTTAAATTTGACCTATGAAAATGGATTATGTCTTACTCCATCAGCAGAAGAGACCTGCGAAATGTACGCACATGTTGTCCAACGCATTACTGAAGCTGGGAATGAGTTATTAACGATTGAAAGCATAATCGATGAGAATATCGAAGAAACTTACATTCCCATATACATTGAAGAAGATTTTGTTGCTGTTGCGATTGCAAAAATCCGCAAAAACATTAACACACTTTATGCGCCGGTTGTCCTATACGTAGAAAAAATAGAAAGTAATTTTATGTCCTTAAAAACAACTGAATACTCTCAAGATATAGACCAAACCTTTGAAGAATCTTGCAATAAAGTCGATTTTTATATGGAGTTAATATCCAAAGTGGAAGATGTAGTTACCAATGAGTTCTATGCAATTGGATCTTTAGAACAAGAAGATTGCAAAGCTAACTTAAAGCAGTCCATCTATAGTGTGATTGAAGAGATTGCTGCAAAATTAGTAACCCAACAAGAGTGGGAAAACGATGAGATTATAAATACCTTCGAAGCGTTGGCTGCAAAAGCCCGAGAAATACCTCCCACTAGTGAGGAGTTAATGGCCCAAGGAGTGTACATGACCTGGGCTAGAACTGCTCTCATGGCGCAGCTTACTGAACGCATTCAAACAATGCTAAGCGTGATATGTAAGCTCATGGACATTACAATTATCAACTATCAGAGTATGAACC
>JARJDU010029291.1:0-14274 GCA_030264695.1 Lissagria laeviuscula | reverse complement strand
GCATATCCACCGCGCACACGTTTACGCCATGCTTAATTAGCATTAAAACCACGTTATCGAAATTCGATCGGGCGATCCGCGTCCAACCGGACCGCATCACCATTATTTATAAGTACCAGTTCTTCTTAAACATTTTTAGATTGTATTGATTTACAATAATAGTACCTGAAATTATATAAAAATTGATAATATATCCAAAGTTATTATTTATTTCTTAAAACTGTTTTATAGAAGTTAGCTGATTATTCTGTGGGTTTATTGCAAATCTATGAAAACGGATGTTTAAGAAGCACTGATGAGCATGTTGTACTGGTTTCGCAAACCGCGTGCAATTTAAATTGCTCGCATAGTAAACATGAGAAACCTTTTTAAATGATTCGCGCCGATTGCCTCTTCAATATAAAAGTTTGGAACGCACTCGGCTAGGCGAATAGTTTCGAGATTGTTATGCTTGAAAATCCGGCTGTTTTAAAGTTGCAATCTTTGGAATCATAGGTTTATGTGCTTTGCGTGAACACAGAATATATAAACCTCCATGTGTATTGTTAGCATTTATATTGGATTTACTAAGAGATTGGGTTTGAATATTGGTTATATTTACATGCTGATTGCGTGGTTCGTGCAGCGATTATATCTAAATTGGTTGCAAACAAATACGAAACGAAAGGATGATATCCGCGATATGTTGGCAATCTTTATTGTCGATCTGCTTTAATATAAGATGTGTTAATTAGAATGAAGAAGGAAACGCACTTTATATTAATCGCTTGATACAAGTAGATTTGAGCAAAAATAATTTAAAAGAGATTTAATTCTAGTTTGTTTAAATAATTATATTAATTGAAAAAACTAAGTAACAATTTTTAGAAATCTACAATTAGAAAAGGAGGAAGAAGTTAAGCCTTCTACAAAAAGTGATCTACCAATATTTTAATATTTTATATAAATAGCTACATTCTACTTGAGATCTTCAGAATATTAATTGAAAAAACTAGGATCGTAGAACTTAAAATAAAAGAGAATAAGATAAAAAGTATTAATTTCTCTCGAGCTTGAGGATCCTACAGCAAGGGGTAATCGTTAATTTCAAGTTTGGAGGTGTACCCAACTTTACATACCTAAAGACACACCTGAATAAACAGAATAGACAAGAAGATAAGGTCGCCATGAGAATCTTAAAGAGCAACAGATGTCTGTTTGCGAAAAGACGTTTTATGAACTGAAAGCTTCTGCTCAGGAACAGCAAACTCAGACTTTATAAAACGAACAACAGGCCTAACCACTGGCCTACTGGATTGAAACTTTGACACTTAACCAAAAAGAAAAGAATGCATTGAGAATTGACGAAAGGAAAATTCAAAGCAAAATTATTATTCCGACACAGAATGGTAACGGAAGTTGGCGAATAAAAGTTAATCATAAAGTATGTAGATTAATCAAAGGAGCCGATATTTTAAGATTCATTAATGCACAGAGAATTCGCTGGCTCAGACATGAACATAGAATAGGCTACAATTGAAGTGTCAAAATATTTATTGAGGAGATCTACTGATTCTAGATCTGTCTGTTTCTCTTTAGTTCTCAATGCCATCTTTTTCTTTGACGTCAACGTAATCTTTGTCCATTTAGTGATCCCATGCTAGTCTAACCACTTGATTGCTGTCTATATGGTCATTTCAATCCTTCTTTATCAGCATGACCCAGTAGTCAATTTTGTTGTCCCTGTCTGCCCTCAGAATATATTCACTTGTTTTCCGATCCTCGGAGTGTTGTACACCACCGATCTTTCTGAAGACTTTCATTTCTGCTATTTCCAGTAACCTCCTGGTTTCACTTTCACTCTTTTGTTTATGTTCTTGTTGTATTCGATACTTCTGTTCAGACACTCATCCATCTTGTCTAGGCTTTGTCTACTTGAGTTCTCCCTCAGTTTTTGTTTTTCCGCAGCTATTTGCAGTTGTTCCTAAGTAGCTAAACTAGGCTTCTTGTTCAATGACCATATTCTCAATTTCTAGCTTGCTCCTGATGTGGTTTGTTGCTATTATACTATTTGGTCGTCGAGGCTACTATTTGAATGGGTAATTCTTTGGCGCTGAAATTAATTTGATTGCATAGTCTGTATAACAAATTATTTTGTGTTGCTCATGGCCAATCCTGCCCATGTTTCACTCCCTTTATGATTTCGTTCATTATAGTACTAAATCGAACAATAGAAGACTTAGACTATATGTCTGTGTTTATAAGTTATTGATGAATTACATATAAAATAGAATGGTTGTAAAAATCCTAGATGTTGAAGTTATAACTGGACAAAATTCGAGGGCGAAGCGGTAAAACTGGAACTGCGGCAAACTGGTTATTTGGTATTTTGTGGAAATGAGCTGCATTGGGGTGCTGGAAAAATAAAATTAGTTAAGCACATTGTAAAACTTGATAAGGGTGTGAGAGAATCCAAATTTTTGCTCATAAGAGTAAGTTGAACAGCGACGGCGAAATCGTGGGTCCTCCTAGGGCGGCATTTACGCTCGGTATGCTACTGATTTTGTCTGTTATTAAGTTTTATCTAATTGTGACGGAGAAAGCCAAATCAATGACTTTAAAGACATGACCAGAAAATATCAGTTAATTTCATGAACAATTTCAATCATGCAATGAAAAACATTAACAAATTTGAATTAAAACATTTTCACAATTTGTTGCAATAATAAATAATTTGTTATTATAAATAACAGCAAGCTCTATTTACTAAATTATTAACTTTACTATATTTTATATCAGCGCGCGGAGCAAATGAGCCGAACACAAAATGCAATTATCTTTTATTATATTGTCGATGCATGAATCAATTCGACGTTGTGCCGATACTTAGTCAATATCAAACTTGATATATTGTTACTATGTGTTATGATAGCTGGGTTAAGTATAACTTTGTCCGTTTTTTTTTTCAGCAATTGTATTTATTTGTGATTGTAATGACTTTAATCAATCACAGCACGCAGGCGTAAGTACGTGTGAGTCAAACATTTTTATCCGCAATCAATGCGAAACGAACATTGCATTGATGTATCGATTGGAAGTACGAGTATGTGACCAATAAAATATCTCCTAGCCTTCGTCATGGTACAATAGTTGCAGTTCCATTAACCATTTTAAAAATTATTATCATACGTATACTATAAATTGCAATAAATTATTTTTTTCATTATTCCCACCCGCAAGCGCCGGCGCGGCGTGCACATTGCGAACGTTCCTTGCATAAGTTTTTACTTCTTGATAGATTGCGAAGATCGAGACATCGAGACTCGAAGACAGCAAAAAATTGAATTAAATATGCATGCTGCCCTTTAATTCTGAATTATTATTATTATGTTATTATGCAGTTTACAATAATATTAATCAAATATATTATTCGTTTGCTTGGTGTACACTCGCTTGATAAATATAGCAAATAAATTATATAAAGATCATTAATTCGTGTGCGAGTACCTTTAAATGTTCAAATAAACACGAATGCTTAGAAACGTGTAAAATATAAATTATATATTGTAACTTATTACTTACCACTTTCACATATTTATCAGATGCATTCGCATAAGTACATGTTTTCAGTCATGCGCATGCTGTTTGCAAATATATGATGTTTTATTGCTTAATGAGAATACATTGGTATTACGCTGAAGTGATTAATTTTTGACAAATTAATTTTAAGTCAAATGTCAATAATTATATATACAAATATTTTTTTAATTAATATAATAATTAAAAAAATATTTATATAAAAGTTATTCAAACATTTATCGTAAATGAAATTATTTTGTTTCTATAGCGCTAGTCTGGATTAAAAACAGTTTGACATGCGTGGAAGGGTAATTGACAAGATAAAATGCGATCCATTCAGCTTCAAAATTGATAAGTCGTACTGTAGAGATACTACCCTAATCGTTGATTCCGACCGTTACAATTTTCATGTTATTTTTATTGCAATTTGTGTAATTTTAAAGAATTGTCGACGATTCAGCTATTAAGAATTGTTTACTACCAAAAAGCCTCCAAACTCTTTAAATATCCTCTGTCTCACACGGCCTCCTCGGTTTACATTAACGCTATCAAAAGTATTGACACACCGACACAGATCGTACGTACTTAAGAAAACAAACGTATGCTATGATGAGCAAAGACACAATTTCTCCCGTTTTATTCATGTGTTTCTATTAATTACGTTTAAGTGGTTGTTCGGACGCGAAATAGTGCGACGAACGTGTATTGCAAATATAGAATAGTTTAGGTATAAGTTATATTAAAGTCTGTAATGTTAAAGTTTATGGTAGCATCAGCCTTGGTTGAGGTACCTGCTAAGGGTAGGTTTGCACGCCAGATGTTGTAGCGTGCGACGTGCAGCTTAGATATAAAGATGGTCAAGAGATGTAAACAACCAGTATTTAGTTAGAAGCCGAAGCAAAATCATCCCGAGCAAATATAGATAGTAAGTAAGAGTAAGTTGGCTTTTATTAATCTATTTCATCCTAATCCCCGCGACACCTCTACGATGAGCTACGTTGCGGCCGCGCATTGACGCGCGTGTAAACAATATTGACGAAAAAACGTTTCGAGGAAGTTAAAATGTTGCTCTATGATATACAAAAAATGCCAAGTGTTTATTCTAATCATCAAAAAACCATAATAATAGCTCTTTTTTAGACTTCAATCAGGGTTTAGTCTCCTCTTAAAGATTATGTGTATAATTTTTGTGTTTTGGCTGCCTGTTTGCATATATAGTATTAATCATCACGCAATTACAGATTCATTTGACTATATTTTTATGTCAATAGAATAAGTTAAATTATATTAACTTGTTGAATAATAATCAATGAAACCGTGTTTTGTTTAAGTTTTCAATCATTTCTTACATGTTTTCACATCAATTCTCAATTAATTTTTATTTTATTTATATTGTTCTTCTATTATAAATTATGCTTTCACTAAGCTGATTAGCCAAATGATTATATGTAATAATAAAGCTCGTGTCACAAGTCCACCATGTCCAACTTTTTCCTTAGTAGTTATGCCAATGATTTCTCTTTCATTTTATTAATTTAATAGATTTAATCTCGAACATCTAGCATTTAACTCATCTGTAATTACGCATCACATTTATTGCCAATTAAGTGTTTAAAACAAATTAGCCTTTTTAATGAAATAATTGATTAAAATTGAAGCAATATTTATAATTGCATTTTTTACTGTTAATAAATCAAATATATATCACCTGAAGGGAGCAGAACATGATAATCCTAACTAACATAAACTATCAGTGGCGTAACTCTAGGATGGCAGGGCTCGATGGGGCTCTCAACCACAAAGGAGCGACCAAATCAGATGAAAGAAATAAAGCAACTTTACTTAAGAAGAAGATTGAAAACTACATTTTTATGTTATTGGTAATCCATTGCAAAAAACTATCGATTCTGCCTCTAAAGCCTTTAGTCTAGAGCCACCGATCTTTCAATTGCCTTGAAACGTTTGAAAATTTGCATGAAAGAATTGGAATGGTATCGACATGAATTTAAAAATTTAAAATAGGAAGCCAATAGTCTAGCAGAAATCATCAACCTTTAATGTTCTAAAATTTGCCAGAGGAAGGTAATACGCAATTTTGACAAACTTTGCAAAGATTGGCGTTTTCAAGATCCGGAAAGTTTGTTCAAAGTGAACATATTTTATCAAGTATTGGACATCATTAGGCAGGCACTTTTTTTCATAATTGAAACGATACTGATCTATTAAGGAAAGCTCTAGAATTCATTGAAATATATGAAGAAAATACATATCTTAATTATTTGAAAGGGAAATTCTCAGTTTTCGGTTCACCTTCAGAGACGAAAGAGAAAAGTCCTCATCTATTAGAAAACTTAAAGCTGATTTATTAATAATAAAGAATTATTTCATGTTATGGAGCTTTTTTGGAGTATTCACTACTGCAGCTAGTGCTGAAAAATCATTTTCGAAACTAAAATTACTAAAAACATATTTAAGAAACTTTATGGGACATGCCTCACAACGTAACTTGGCTATTCTATCGAATTGAAACTTTAATGGCCCGATTTTGAAACTTTGTTGATGTTATTGATACTTTTGCGCAACAGAAAGCTCGAAGAAAAGCATTTTCTTAATAAATATCTTGCTAAGATTAAATTTATTACACATTTAACTAAAATGTAGACAAAATTACTGTTAGCTAACTACTTTGCCACGGGCCCTAAATGATATAGGTACGCCACTGTAAATTATTGTCACCTAGTTCTATACATATAATGTTTTATTATAAGTAATACTTATAATATTATTAGAATATATGCCTTACCACGAATGCTCAAAACATTCATTCTCGAATCTTCTTGTGGAGTGCGCCTCGGCGTCTGCTTCGCAATCGTTAGGTGCTCCCAATGGGTCCCAACGCTTTCCAGCTGGATGCTCATCCATTGGGTAATCCACATAATTATTATATTCAGCAATCATCTTGACTTTTTCCGTAAGTTGGTCACAAAGAAATCTAGAAAAACGTTCCTTGCTCTTCAACTTCTTCTGCTTCTTCTTCTTCTTATCCTTTTAATTATTATCACTCTGTTGTAAACTAATAAGTAAAACATAAACTAGCAATTATTTATGAGAGTTAGTATTTTAAATGAATTATTTAATATCAACACCATGTACACAACCAATAAATATATTCACACGTGATATGTATTGATTTCTCTAAGATTTTCTTCGGCAATTCCTGTCTTAATATTTTCTTTATATATATTGATGCTTTGATGATTACTTAAAACGTTTGCAATTTAATGTTGCAATTGAATAATCGTTTATATAGTTAAGCAATTTACATTTCATTTAAAGATTAAACAATATACGTCGCATGTTTCTCTTTTTGTTTTGTCAAAATCCTCAACTGTTTTCACAACTGGATTAACGCCATATGACACATCGCCGGAAAATTCCTGCAGTCCTTTTTCCACACACTTAATCGCACAATCCTTCTAGGATTTATTCGTGTAGACATTATAATTCCATTTAACGTCGCACTATTGCAATATTTCGTAAATACACTAATTTCACGCGGGTTTATGGCAATAATAAAAATTATTTCGGTTTCTTTTTTATTTCGATTGAGTAGAAATGGAGAAATATGGTTTGTTCGACCAGTGGTGATAGGAACGTGGCGCAATTGCGGTCGGTAATGTACTGAACAGAGTTTATTGTAAGAGTAGCAACGTCACGGATCGGTAATGCATCCATGTGGGTGGAAGCAAGCGGGGGCAGGCGTCGCGACGCCAGCGACAAGGGCATTGCACATGCGTCCGCATTTACGTCATTCGCTCTCCACGATGTTATCTCTTCTGTTCAGCTGGTTGCAATGTATTATATAATATTATTTAGGAAAGATGATACTTAAAAATGATTTAAATTAAATTTGAATAAAATATATATGGAGTTAATATTTATATATTAAAATAGAAGTTTAGAACTGAAAATTTTAGGTTATTGGGCAATTGAAAAAAATATTTTTTTTTTCATAGTAACAATTTTGTAGAAGAAAAAAGAAAGTGAAATGTAAGAATTGATACGAAAATAATAAAATAAAACTATAATAATAGAATGGAGCAGTTAACGGTAAGTGAAGTTAATAAGAACAAATAATGTAATTTCAACAAAAACAATAATTGCGTGCAAAAACTCATGAATAATTTATAATAATCGCAATTTTTTTAAAAGAAAGTTTCACTGTTTGTAGCCTAACATCAAATAATGTCACAATGAACATGACACTCGTCTATAAACAGAATCGGATCAAATAAAATTAAAAGATTTCCTAAATAAATGTAGAGTCATCCAAACCACCATTCAAAGTTTTTCTCTTGACATTTTGTTGTTCCGACCGTCATAAACTTTTGTAACATTGTTATAATTTTAAAAAGTTGTCTACGTTTCAACAATTTAAAATCGTTACTACCAAGAAACCTCAAAATTCTTCAAATGGCTTTTGTCCAAGAGCTAGTCTGTTAAAACTTATACCCAATCAAAGGTATCGACACACATCGTACGTAAGAAAACGAATTTTATTCATGTGTATCTATTAATTACGTTTAAGTGATAATCAAATTTATAAACGTGCGAAGCCTAATTAGTAGTTTTTGCTGATATCTACTCTCTTGTGTGGTTTTGTTTCAAAGCTACCATGATTTTTCCTCCAAAAAAAGTTTAATTTTCATCAATTTCAGACCTTCACTCTTGCACCAACCACATGATAACGACAGCGAAGAATAATTGCTTGTTTAGCTAGGATTGAATTGAAATAAATATCCTTTCTTATGACGTTTACATCAACTTTCTGCGGCTTTAATCAGCGTAGCTGTAACTTTGCAAAGTGAGACATCTTTTAACGTAAAATTCAAATCTGTGTAGTCAAAGCGTTCAAAGACACTAAACACGAGGTAACTATAACCTAATGCAACTCTGTAAAAAACAAATTCACAACACTTGCCAAATAATGAAAACAAAAACCAGTACGCAGATAGTAGTGCACTTGATAAAATGCTTATCAGCGAGACATTATTTCCTTCCTACGCTCGCGGTTTATTCGATTAGCATCATAATAAACAAATATTGAACAATACATTCTATCAGCGTATAAACAATTGTAAAATATTTCATATTAGTCGTCTATATAAATAATAATATTCAATATAAATGGCAATTTTGCAATAGAAAATTAAAAATATATTGATAAAAATATAATTCTTTAAATTGTTTGTTTATTATCTTTATTTATTAGCTTTGTCATTGTTTGTACTATGAGCTAATTATTATGATATTTAATTATATTTTTGCACCGGTTAATCAAATTTAATTATTTAAGTTTATTTAAGGCTTTTATAATTAAAACACCATTTTAAGTAAAGTCAGTAAAGTAGGTTAAGAGTAGGTTCTTTCTACGTTTTAATTTATAATTTTTAGCACATTCATTACCATTTCATATGAAATATATTCTAAGTGTAATATATTTGTGGCTAATTTATTTATGCTTATCAGCAATTTTGCCGTGCATGCGTGAAAATATTCACACGTAAAGTGTTTTTTTGTATACATATTTTAATGCATTTTCATAATTATGTATGAAAGTGCAATGCTTTGCATTAATCATATTTATTCAGTACTTCTGTAATAATTATTGTCTCGTGCTCTTCTTTAACATGTTGATGTTTAATCAAACAAGCAATTAAATAAATTAAGCAAATAATACAATTTTAATCTATGTCTTTAGTTATACTTTAGTTATACTTATAATATGTATACTCTGTCTGAATATAAACAGTGGTGATAAAAACATTTTAGCTAAGCAATTGGCACAAGTCCCTTTGAGGTGAACAAATAAAATTCTGGTTTTCTCGATCGTATGTGAAGTGAAAACGGAATTAATGCAATAACGGCTTTTTCAAACGTCAATTGTTGACTAAGGTGGAACTAAAGAATGAGCTAATTTCATGATTTTTTTTGGGTGTGAGTTGTTGAACAATATTTTTACTTCCTCGAATCATTTTTGTTCATGGGCATCGTCCGAGATTCAAGAAAATACGAAAATGGCGGCAATTGAAAATAAAAAAATCCTTCAAATGGTCATATAAAATCAAAAAATTAAAATATTTAGAAAAATATTATATGCAGCATCAAAAAGAATTCACAATTCACAAGAAAACAATAAGTGAAATTGGTTAGATAGATCTCGAAGTTTCGGTACAGGCAGTTGTAAAAAAATGGTTTTGAGAAAAAAGGGGTTAAAGTTTCAAATTTCTTTTTGCTGTAACTTTGCAACAAAATTATATATTGAAATATCGATTTAGTGCAATATTCATGACATTCTTAGAGTCGCAAAAAATATTTTTTTTCAAAATTTTAGGTTTTAGACTTTCTTAAAATAAAGTTAAATATACTGTGATAATTTAAACTGTTTATAATTCTAAATTATTCTAAATCTATAAATATTAATTTAACTATTAATTTTTAAAAATATTACGGAATTTTTATAAAATGCACAAATGCTCAAAACTGCAGCATAAGTTAAGTATATTCGTTACGTGAATGTTCAATAATATTTACATAAATATCTCTTGTTTATTAGTCCATTTAATCCAGTTCTACATAATGATCGACGCTCTATTATAATTAATTGATTTGGGATTGTTAAGTGAAAAAAAAAAAGAAAGAAAATCAAAATGTGCGTGTTACGTTTTTATTAAGTTGCTATAGTTGTATTATGAATTCATTATTTTGTTAATGAAAAACTTATAGCAACATTTAACCTGCCTTGAGTATAATACATGTGAATGAAATTGTTAGTAGTAGTTTTTACTGCAAATTGTTTAACGCTTTCACATTATGCTCAGTGAATTCTAATTTATAGTTATACTTAACGCAAGAATAAGTATTACTACAAGTATTTAGAACATTCATTACGTTGTTTATTAGTTTACTCATAATTTATTCTTGTTTTTCATATATGATAGATAATGACAAGAGCTTTCTGTCTCCCTTGTTGCTACTTGATTCATTCGTTTGATTTGACACCTGTCTTTTGCTCAACCATATTCTATACTTTAATATTTTTTTCCTATATCTATGTAATCGGCAGCAGTTTCGGAATAAATATGAAATAATCTGATTTGTAGAAATGTTTTTTTTTTGTTCAATCAGAAATAAATCCTAAACTAACTAAGAGACGATTTTTTCTTACGCACTTTTCTAATTTTTTTTTAAATTAAGCCTAAAGATTAAACTTTCTCTATTTCTTTTTGTTATGGAAATATAAAAGTTCAAAGTTATTGATACTTTCTGCAATCGCCGTTTGACGTAGGTGGCAAAAGTTGGAACTAACATTCAATATTTTAATTCAAATCAATCATATATTTATCGATTGCAGCGCTGTTTTTTCAACCAGAGTTTGTGATAAAAATTGGAACAACAATTTCTAAAATGTCATCAATTATTATTACAATTATTTATAATCTTTATTCTTTTATTATCTATTATAAAATTAATTCGTACTTTTTCTAGCTCCAGTGTCTTTTGATTTGAGTTTTTTTTCTACTTGTTTCGGAGTTTAGCGTTTAGCAACATTGTCTTCTGCACAAGAAGGTAAATTATAATTTGTTGTAGCTTCTAATAAAAAAATTAAAAATATTAATCAATATTGTAGAAATAGAAAACAAAATAAAAATAATGTACAAGCTGTGACATTAGTAAGCAAGTAGTAAAAGCATTAGCAAATTAATATGAGAAATGTTGGTTGCATATAGTCAGCCATTCAATTTTATGTTACAATTTGTAAAACATTATAATTAATAATATAAACAGATAAAATAATTATTTGAAAAAATTGGCCAACAATAAACTACCAATCAATTACTCATAAAAAAGACCTACTATTTATTAAACAGTAGATTTCACAATAAGATAATCCTGCAGCCATAGGAATCATGCCTTGTTTAATGTTTGCCTCACGAATTTCAAACACATGAACTATTAATTTATAAATAAAGCCAAACAATTGTACAACAAATACCACATTAAATGCCCGTTTCGCTTTCATTCTTTAATTTGCCTGCAAAACCTAAATCAAACTATTTCCTAGTTTGTCCTTCTCCGTTCGCGCTCAGTGCATCGCGCGCCTCATTGCCTCTTGCCGCGCTTGCCGCCGAGTCCTTAATGAATACCGCCGAGTAGAGGCACGCGACGCGTTCGCGCTCACCAGCACGATGCATCGCACAAACAACGACTAATTAACAATCATCACATCATTCAATAATTTCCATTCGATCTGAAGAGGGAAAATGTACTGCGGAAATTCAATTGTTGCTCATCGTTCGTTTGCGTATCGGAAATGGCTGAGCAGCACGTACGGGCCAACAACAGGGAACGAGTTAGACACTTCGACAATCCGACCTTTCGAGAGATACATAAAAACACTTGGTTGAAGGAGATAATTAAACCTTGCAGCGATTCAAAGCGAGTGAGTTTTTGCAAATTCATTAGATGTCTTTTTTTTTATTATTGTGAAAGATGTTTCAGTATGCACAACATTTTTACTTTTATGTTGGTTTCTTGTTTTTAGGGTAAAAAGCATCGCGTCTGGGTCGTGTTCTGTGTTCATGATGATAAAGATGCTTATCTAGAAACTTATTTTGATAATAAGTCAGCTGTACTACATAAACCCTTATGGTATACAAGCTTGCATGACACGCAACATGTGTCTCCAACGATCTGTGCCCAGGACCAAGACTATGAATTTGTAATAACATTGGCTAATGAAGTTGTTAGATTAGCTGCACCATCATGGGAAGCTATGCTGGATTGGGTGGAAAGTCTACGGGGCAAATTGGAAGAGCTGAAGATTCTTACTCCGAAGGAGAATGTTTATTCTAAGCCTCCTGAAGCTAGGGGAACGCCGTTGTTACCAACAAGGGATCCAACGTCTCCTCTACCACCTCCCCCTGAAGTTCCACCTGCTTTTTTACCCGGTATTGAACCAGTTTCATCTAATCACAATGTGATTATTTCTAGGTAAGTTTAAACAAATTATGCATAGGTTTTTTGCTTAGTCACCTAATATATCCTAATCTCTCTTTATATTATTTCATGTGTTAAATATTGTTATCTGACATTAAATTAAATGTTTTATTATCATAAAACCCACAAAATTGTTATAAATTTTACTGATATTATATCAGTGATCTAGTGGTAAGCAATAAACATCTATACCAAGAAATAAAATTTTCCATCCAATCTAAATAAAAACCGATTGTTTCAATTTTCATGTACCAGAAGAGATATCTTGCAAAGAACAACGTCTACATCATCAAACTCTTCAACATCACGCTCGCCTAACATATTAACCAACGAATCCGTCACGAACAGCATAGAAAATAACGAGAATCATCCGTCACCTAACATCGTCGCCAATGTCTTTAACTTCGAGAATCTCTCTGCAGAATTATTAGCTGAACAACATCAGAATCTCCAGCATTCAGGAACGACTACAAACCCTGTAGACAATGTTAACAGTTACGATCAATTGTTTCATTTACCTCAACAATCTCCGGGTCCGTCCAATTTGCAATACATCACACAGAACCAACAACGTCCCCGCGCTCAAATTCAACTCCAGCAGCTCCACAATACACAGATCAATGGCCCCGAACCATATCTCACCCTTCGAGAACATCAAGTCATGCAGCTGCAAAAAGAAATTGAACATCCTGGTGGTGTTCGATTAAGACTGAGGAAAAAGGATTGCACTAATTGCATTGCTTTTGTTGATGCATTTAATTCAGTTTGGTAATAACAATCTCAATTCAAAAATTGTTCTTGTCTAACTAATTAATAATTAGTTAATAAAATCGTTAATTTTTATAGGATATGTGGCTTAAAGCTAAAAGAAAATCCAATGCTGTATAACGTCCTCCATATAGGAGATCAACTATTAACAATCGAAGGATGTCCAGCTAGATCTACTACTGACGTCCAGAAAATCTTGCGATCTTCACAAAACCTTCACATTCATATTGTGGTCAATCGTGTACCCCACGGTCAAGTGTTTGTGATACATCGAGATGTAGAAGGTCAACATTTAGGTTTAATGCAAGAAGGCAATACGGCAGTGATTGCGGATGTGATTAAAGACGGTTTGGCAGCTCGTCATGGCCTTACGGCGAGAGCGCCTACATGTGATGGAACAGCGACGACGAACTGGGTGCTCACGGAAATCAACGGACGTCCATTGAATTTATTCTTCAAAGATAACCAAGTTAAGGACCGACTGAATGCTGTCGGCCGTGATATATCAATTCTAGTTCAACCTTTAGATTTAGTCAAACAAATTAAGAAACAGTTGAAATCTCTCAAGAACTATAAAGACTATTTATTACAATAGGGCAGCAAAATTATTAGATTATGAGGTAGATATGATAAAGACAGGAGTACTAAAGGCTAAAATGGGTGTGCAAGTACGAGTTTTTAGATAGTATGTATACATTGAAGCAAGAAAAAATCGGCATTTCTGGGTGATATATTGTTAAGATATAGTTAAAATTGTTTATAACAGCAGCTTAGACCATATAGTTGTGGTTAAAGAATAAGATTGTTGATAATTGCTGCTGCTTATTTAATGTAATTGTTTTTAATTATTTCCAATTAGTGAATTACTCATCTTGTTTAAGTTTAAAT
>JARJDU010029279.1:0-53468 GCA_030264695.1 Lissagria laeviuscula | reverse complement strand
TGACTTTTGACCTTTGACCTTTGACCTTTTGTTAATAATAAAAATTATTTAAATGACCTTTGACCTTTGACCTTTTGTAAAAAATTGAAGTTTATTCGATTTTTTTTAAAATTTTTTAAGGTCATTTCAAAACTTTTTTTAGTTCCAACTTTAACCACCAAACAAAGAGAGCGCTGATGTCGCAAAATTAACAAAAACTTTGAAAGGTCATATCTCCTGAACGAAAAGAGTTAGAAAAATGGTGTTTGCATATTTAAATTCAGCAGAAAAAACTCTATCAGACCCATGTATAAAAAAAGAAAAAATCAACAAAATTTTTGAATTTTTGAGTTTAGTTGCAATTTTCATCCCTTTGTATAATGTTAATCAAACGGCAGTTACTACAGTTTTATGAGGGATTTAAAGAGCTTTCCAACGATATAAGAGTTATCAATGTGGCTTAATTAGTTCAGGAGTTATTAGCGATTGAATAGTAAAAAACATAACTAGCAATTTTAAAACTTTTAACTTTAGCCCTTATTTTCAACCCTTTTCAAAGGATTAGGAGAATCCTGGTACAATGTATCTTAAAGAGAATTTAATAAGCTTTCTAACGGTGCTATTTAGATTTCTGTATGATAATTAGTTCCAGAGTTATATTAATTTCAATGATAAAAAGCACATAATTTTATAGAAGTAGTTATTTCACTCCTTATTTTTAGCACTTTCTGAAGAGTTAGGAGAATCCTTATATAACGTATCTTAAAGAGAATTTAATAAGCTTTCTAACGAAGCTAATTAAATTTCTGTGGGGTAATTAGGTCCGAATTTATAACAGTTTCAATGTTAAAAGCACACAATTTTATAGAAATAGTAAATTCACAAACCATTTTTAACCCTTTCTGAGAGGTGATTAGAATTCTGATATAAGTATCTTTAAGAGAATTTAATAAGCTTTCTAACAGTGCTCATTAGAATTTTGGGCAATTATTAGTTCCGGAGTTATATCTATTTCAATGGTAAAAATCATTTAATTTTATAGATATTCATATTTCACAGCTTATTTTGAGCCATTTGTAAAGAGTTAGGATTATCCTACTGCAACGTATCTTGAAGGGAATTTAATAAGCTTTCTAACGGTGCTATTTAGATTCCTGTAGAATAATTATTTCCCAAGTTATTTTCATTTGCTTGATAAAAACAAACAGCTATCAGCTGATGTGATATCGGCCTAGGCGCCGGAGTACAAAGCGATACAAGGTAGAGAGAGTAATTATCGCCATATTAACTGTGGCCATATGAATTTATTCGCAACAGAAGAAAATGACATAAAACTTATTCTGAACATTATTTTAAAAATTGAATTACCTTTCTAACAATGTATACCAGGTTTATGTTGGATAATTCGTTTAAAGCTATTAGTTTCATATCAGTGATATTGCATCTTAAAACTTTCAACCCTTAATATTATTTTACTTTTATGTCCTAGTTCTTAAGGTTTATTTAATTTACATTATATGGGTATAAAATATTAAATAACTAGGATATTTCGATTAAATTGTTTTGGGAATTTTTAATAACATATTTTATATATAATGGATACATAATATTAGTTCAGAGTACATTTTATGTTCGCATAATTTTGTTAAAATGTGTGTATATATATATGGCAAATAATAATAGTACAAATTTCGATTTTTCAAGTGAAAACAGTAATACAATTAATGAAATTACCTGCTATTCAATTATGTCAACACAAAAAATACCAAAAATTGAGCAAAATTGAACACAGTCAATTGTACATTAGATAATTTCCTGGATAACAAACGCATTAAGTGCATTTTAACATTCATTGGCTAATACGATTATAGTAGGGTCAAGTTATTTAAAAATGTGATAAATCAAGACATCGTAAGAAACGAGATTTATATGCTGTATATAATACATTAAGTCTTTTGCAGAAAGAAGAACCAACATGTGTTTTGCAAAATATCATCACAATTACCATTTTTGATAATATAAGTATATGTGAGTTATAATTAATTTAGAAAATGTAATTCGTAATTAAATCTCATGT
Source organism: Lissagria laeviuscula (assembly GCA_030264695.1). Classification (NCBI taxonomy): domain Eukaryota; kingdom Metazoa; phylum Arthropoda; class Insecta; order Coleoptera; family Staphylinidae; genus Lissagria; species Lissagria laeviuscula. The sequence continues at coordinate 51,412 of JARJDU010029279.1, read as the reverse complement.
TAGAATTTAACCTTATTTAATTATTAACCGTTTTACATCAAAGATATGAAAATACTTTAAAATGCACATTTGTTCAAGTCATTATTATGAAATTACACCATATAAATACAAGCTCACTACAGAGCAAAAATGTGTAGTTATTTAATTCATTACTTGTCAATTTTTTACGTAATTGCTATGTTTTGCAATTTTATATTACATAGGAGGTTTAATAAATACTCGACCATATAAAATATGACAACCTATCAGTTCTTTCCACAAATATTTTTCATTTAGTCCTACTTGTTATATAATCAATAAAGAGCAATTTTATTTGTATCCTTTTAAAATAAGTTGTTTTTAATCGTAGAAACCATATGAAATGAGACTAATGTTTAGTATTCCAGTTTTTTTCTTATCATGCCACTTGGACTTGAGCGTATTCAGAATAATAACGAATAATTCAACATAATATAATCATCATTATCGTAATTAGAAGTGTAGATAATATTATCAATAAATGAATAATCACAATATGCATATTTGATTAAAGGTCTTTGTTATGCTATGATCAGATAAGAATGTTTAAGAGTTTTGTGATCCTTGGCTAAAACTTGAAAATGCAAAACTGCACAACTAAATGTAAAATGTTTATTTGTTTTAAACGAAGTGAGAATGCAGAGTCGTTTAAAACTTGAGCAACTTTATTAATTAAATTAATAAAAAAAAATCACTATGAGCTCCCTCTTTATAGCCGAATTATTCTTAATTTCTTCTTCACTTTGTTCCTCTTAATGGTATCATCAGTCCAGTAAGTTGATTCTACAAAAAGCTCAAGTATTCAGTCGTTCATGATGCCTTTTAGTTGTTTCGACAAGTTAATGATCTCTGTAATTACAAAATAAGTTTAGTTTATTAAAGAAGTGGGAGAGTTGTGTTATAATTACGTTGATCCTGGGCAGTAATATGGGGGCGGCCTTTCGTATTCAGTTGCTCGATGATACTGTGGGGGGCCCCCATTTGGAAAATCCTCATAATGTCTGTGCGCAAACAGAAGAAAAGAAAACACAAAGCACACATTAGGCAACATAGTTAACAGAACTTTTATTGGTCAAAGAATGGAGAGAACTTGAACATGAAAAATATTAATTATATTAAACTTTTGGATCTAGAGCAGAACAAAACATTAAATATTATTTTAAAATATAGACAGGGAAATAATTAAAAAATCTAGTTATCAATTAAAGCTTTAGTTAAACAAATATAATATTTATTTCGAAGCTATTTAAAAGTAAGTACTCCCCGTAAAATTATCTTTGTTAATCTGGTCATAAGGAGGTGGACATGTGTAAGAACTAAGTGAGGGTGAAGCAAACATAAGAAATTGTATGTTAATAAACAAATGGTATAAGTATGTTTAATATTTCCACACTTACTTCGGTGCCATATCAGAATATCGAGCGTCGTGGTGTTGCGATCCACCAGGGAAATCTCCTCGTCCTACTTCACTGTCTGCCAAATAACCACGACCATCATAACGCTTTTTCTTGTGCTTCTTTTTGCCAGCATACTTTCCCCTAGAACAAAAAACATTATTACAAAAGTGATTGAACAACGCGTAGGCTATACGAAAAGATTACCCACACATTCATAATTACTCATATATAAGTTTCAACGGAAATTGCCAATCATATCGGCTGAAGATGAGGGTTTAATTACAGAGAAGTAAAGCATGCACGACCTAATCTTGATCTCTAATCAATCAATTGAGATGTTTAACAACGTCCAACTTACCTTGCCAGCGGAATATTTTCTCGATCGGCATAAGCGTCATACAAATATTCGCTGCAAGTAAACAAACGAATATTAAAACGAACTGACGATATGAATTAAAAGGCCATCGGGCACAAAATAGAACACATAAAGCAAATCATAAAATAATGTACTACATAAGCATGTTGTCAATTAAAAGAGACGATCAAATATTTACTTTTCGCATGCCATACATTCAATAAATGTTTTGTTGATTAGAATATACTTACGCTTCCTGATATCCGTGATACGCATCTGTTTTCTTATACAAATCAGAAAGAATAACAGCAAACATGATGATTGGAATAAATAGCATTATACACCATAACATACTAACACCAAATCCAGTCTAAAACAAATATTTATATGTGTATATTATACAAATATTAGTAGTTTAATTTACCATGGGAAGAATAATTTTATCACACGTTGAAGTTAAGGTTCCATTGAGAACTAACGCCAGAGGCCCACATTTGCCAACATCTTTCTCCACGCTATTTGCAATACGATTCAAGTAATTCTGTAATACAGTTTTAATCTCTGTGGAAAATAGCTTAATTACTTCAGAAATTTTCTCCTTTCCATTGTTTTTCAATTCATTTTGAGCGAATTCAATCTTATCGGCCATGTCTTGAATTGCAGCTTGGAAGTTATCGTGTTTTAGACGTAATGCCTCGTTCATCTCTGCTGCTAACGCCTAAAATACTATATATTCAAAACAAAACTTCATTTAACACAAAATGCTACACTTACGAGAGTGTTTTTAGCATTTTCTACCATTGGCTTAAACAATTTTTCAATATAGGTATCAAGATGCAATGCACTTAGTTTTAAGGAGTTAATAATATTGATCAAATTTTTATCTGATGATTTTTCCAAAACGTGAATTACATCATTTAATTGAGCCTGCAGTACTTCTAACCGCACTGTTGTAAAATCATCAATTTTGATCTGGAACAGAGAAAAATTCATAATGGAGCTCCTAGGAAATCGTTAAACTGTGCAACTTACTTCATCATTAATGCGATCAAACTTATCATGTATTCCGGATAAGTTATTTCCTAAGTCTCGCATTTTTGCAAGTTCAGCAGGACTGAGCAATTCAAATGTATCCGTCTCTAGAGTAATAGTTTCCTCCAAATGTTCCAGTTCTCTATCTATGCCAAACTTGCTGATATAATTTCGAACCTCGTCTATATTGAACTTGTTCTCCAAGTGGAAAACATCATAGATGCTATTATTATTGTAGCAATTTATGGTAAGATTTTTTAATGTTGTATCAATACCCAGTAGCTTCTTAAGATTGGCATTCTTGTCATAGAAATCCATTACTTCATTATCATTTGGGTGTCGTAAAGGCTCACAAATCAGTAATTGAAAGAACATGCCAACTATATGTATAAGCAGTATAATTACAAGAAAGAATGATGTTAAAAACATTATAGTCACACCGCTAAAAACGTAACATTGTTAATAAAAATTCTATTTGGTATAATGTAGCATACATACCACATTAGAAACTTGCTACCAGCACCTTTATTACAACAATCATCTCCATAAGTGGGCTTTTTTCCGCATATGCCGCAAATTAAACCAAAAGCAACACAAATCGTAATAACTAGGAATATGCAACTTATGATCAAACCAACGTAATAACGATATTTGCTGAATTCGATGATATAATCATCAGCAATTTTCAAACCATCATTGGATTTGAGAACTAGTTCATCTAAAGTGTCATCGATTACTTTGCGGACTTCTTGCGAGTGCTTCTCAATTTCTTTGCCGGCCTCATGTACTTTCTCCTCGACTTTTTTAATGTCATCATTTACTTTTACCTTGATCTGATCCTTTAATTGTTCTAATTGCTTTTCACCATGTTGTATAGCATTTATTAAATCATCTCTTTGTAGACTAGAAATTGTATCAATGTCGTCGGATATGTCCGGTATCTGCAAATCCCAAATAAATTAATATACCATCTAATCTTGTTATGATAACATAATAAAATAAGTACACTGCATAATACACGCCTACAATGCGTGTAATTGTATAGATAAAGGTATAGTAAATATTCTATTAACATGCATCAAAATATCCAAACAACTCCCATTATATCAAACTCACCCTTGGAAAGTATCTATCTAAGAACTGCATGAAATGAAATTCAAAAGAAATTAGTTTTGGTTTATATGACTCTATGAAAATGTGTAAATAATTATTACTGTTGTCATTTGCCCAAATATTTTTAAAATATAAAAAATATACTTACACTATTAAAATCAATGCCTGTGCCTAATTTATCCACATATTCTTGTTTCATATCAGCACAATTTTTATTCCAGCTGCAAACATTTAAGTCTTCCACCAGATCACGTTTGATTTTTCGCATTGCTGAAATTATTAATATATTATTAGAACAAGTTCACATTCATAGCATTTATGCAAACTAAATTTTATCTCACCGTCATCCAATTGCGATGCTTCCACCCTTAAAGTATTCGTCGACTTTTTCAACTCTGTCAGCTTATCTAATGTGACTTGCAAAGTTGTAATCATTGCCACTGCGTCATCGATTGATGATGCATTAGTAATTTGCTTTAATTCATCATATAGTATAATACTGCTCTCTGTCCAGGAATTTAACAAATTAATACAGCAGTAATATAAGTTTGAAGCGACCAATTAATTGGCTCCACTTACCAGTCAATGTACCCAACAAACTAGTACTAAGTTGGTTGAAATTTGTATTCAACAATAATTCAATATGCTTGTTAGTTTCATTGAAGTATTTCCTAGTATCCGAAATAGTGACGCGCAAATTAGTGGTGAGTTCTTCGGTTCCAGATTGCATATGTTCATTGCTGACAAATGCGCAAACTACCCCAAACCTATGAAACATTACATAATATGATACAATTCACTATATATCAACTATTTTCGACTTACAATAATAATGTTCCCAATCCAATCATCAAAGTAGCATAGATAATTTTCTTGCAGAGATCTTTGTTCTTCTCGATGGGTTTTGGCTTTCCGCTGTCACAGCAACATCGACAACAGCAGAAACAAAATCCGCAGAAGGGCATACACACAGCAAATAATACCAAGATAGTAATAAATATCAAAAACGGAATGTACGTTTTTGCCAGGCCAGCATAATCATCATTCTTAATATATATCGAGGCGTCACTAATTACCAGTGTTTCTGTAAACAATTAAAATATATGATTTATTGTTTAAAATCGTAGTAGCTAAATATCAATGCCAATGGAAATACTGTAAGGTAGAACTCACCTGATATAATTTCCGGAAACAGTGCTTTGGTCAGAATATTCGTAAGATTGTAGAGAATGTTCATTCCCTTGGGATGAAACGTAGTGGAGCTGTTATACTTAGCCGTATATTCATAATCTTCATAATCGATGTCTTCTAACTGTTGAAGTACTTTCTTGATAGCTCGATTGATCTCAGTGGTCATGCGTTGTATTCCCGATGTATGTTCACCTCGGCCAAGGTCCATGCACATCAAGAGGAAACCAATGGTGATACATAAACTTAACACGTTGGTGGTATTACGACCCATAGTGAAATGGACTGATCTACAATACGTTATTGATATCCGAAAGTTGTACAAGCTTACTCATACACCTCTCTCTCTGCAAACAATTGTAGATTATAATTTTTCATCGACCACCCACCTGTGGTAAAGTATTCAATTGCAACAGTGTTATCTTATCGCATTGTTCTCGGTGATAGAATCGCTTTGTCGATAATCTAAAACAATACAATAAATATCATTTCATCATGAATAACTGACTGACTATACACATATAAATACATTGTGTTTAATTAAGAATTATATATACCAGAGGAAAAATGAGAGAAAAAAACAACGACTTTGAAAAGATTTTTTATTATTAGTAGAAAAGAGGAATGAGATGTTTTTAAAAGCAAAGCAGCAGTTTTAGCATAATAGTGAAGAATTATATTAGATGATATATAATATAGGAAAAAGAGCAGGAAAGCCAAGAAAAACACAGAAAAAGAAAATAAAAGAAAGGAACTGCTTGAAATCCTCCCAAAAAATGAAATATTCAAACTTCAAGAGAAGTGGCCATTAAATGACTAGTTTTCAAATCCATAATTACTTTTGAGTATACATTGCTAAAGCATTAAAAGACGGAAGTTCCATTTAAATAAATCGAAATGTCCTTATGGTGGTTTGCATAGATGAGTAACGTTAACTCATCTAATTATCTAATAAAGATCATTTCCACAGAACCAACAAGCACAACAAACCCAATGTACACATACAAAGGCAGAGTGCTTGTAGCATCATTTAGTAGCATTAATTTACAATCCAATGCAATTGTGTTACAAGCATTATCTATTTCAGTATTTAATTTCGTTCAAGGGCACACCTGCCTGCTGATTCTTTGTTGATATAATCATCGCGCGAGTTTCTACTAGCAAAATGTACTCATTCAATACGAATTGAGTATCATAAACGAAATATTTGAAGTTTTTGTACATTTTATGATACATACGTATAAACGTTTACATCAGACGCTTTTATAATAAACGGTAAACAAAGAAGGAATCAAAATTAAATTGAAAGGGAACGTGATCCCGTTCCATTTCTACACTACACACCAGTGAGCAACGGTTTATCCTGTCATATATTTAGAACAACTGACTAATTTGTAGTCTGTGAAGACTCACCTTGTATCTTTTCTATGCAAAAATGTAAATATGAGGTAGAAAGTTCAATGAGAAGTGAGAAGAACCCTTAGAAACCAGAATGAGAAAGGTTTGCCCACCATTTTGGCTTCAGCTACTCAATCGATGTAAATTATGGCTAGGAGAATTAAATACAAAGACGCCCTACCAATTCTAGCAATGTTTCTGTCATTAAATTGAGCAAATATGTAATTAATTATAAGCTAAATTATGAGTATATTAAAGCATTTTTGCAAAATGTGTAATTGCTCTCAAGTGAAACAACATTAAGGTTTCTTAATTCACTAGTTTGAGGAATTTATTGGTTTAACAATTTGTCCAACATTCAAAATATAATTTATGTACAGGATAAGCTTCCTGCCTCGCAGGTGAAACTGTTAGTCAACCAGATTAGCTCCTTAACACATAAAACATAATATTGCTTAGATTGAACTAATAAACAAGAAATTAAATATGCTATACTTAAAAAATTAAATTTATTGATGATACAATAAATATGATTAAAATTTTAAATAGGATTCCAATAAGGATGCTAATTTTTGTTTTTCGACATGCAACTCCTATTTAATTTTTTTTTATAATCATTTAGCTAATATAATTTAACAAATAGCCTAAATATTGGAATAGCTTTCAGTCAAATATCCTACATAGAAACGTATTCATTGTCAATGTCAACATCAAGTAAAATATACTTTCTATCCGAGAGAACACATATTATCTGTTAATTAAAACTTTTTGGAGATAGTACAACTGTAAATAATGACTTTTTAGTTATACAAATAAAACACGTGCATATTTACTATTGAATAATTTTTATAATCGTAATAATTTGTCATGCACATTACATGCTATCACTATATCAGGATACAATGATTAGGAGATTTAAGGAATTTGATGTTGGCCCTAGTGATTTTTATATTTAAGTATACAATGCGTAATTAGGATAATTTATCCGTAATTTATCCACTTTAGATTAGAGATCACAATTAGTCATTATGATAATAATGGGTTTTATTACTTTATTGGTTTATTCGCATAAATGAATTAGTCTGCTAAATTTTTGGTTCCATGCTAAGTCGACTTTGAAAAATTCCTGTGCGAAAACGGGTCGGTTGTTTTGACTGAAATCCTGAATAAATATTCATAAACAGGATTGGAATATTGTGGAAAAATCATTTTTGCATATATTTCATATGAGAACGAGTTTTTAATATGCGGAGGTTACTTATTTTTTAAAATTTGATTCATAGTTTTTATTATTCGATTATTTATGTACACTCATAAGCACTATCTCTGTTCTAAAAACTATATTATTTCTTTATAAAATTATTATATTTTGTACATTATTTGTATTTCATGCATTCAAAATTAAATTGATTAATCAATGAAAAAATAACATAAATATTAAATTTTGACAATAGCCACATGATTTAATTATACATTAATTATTCAAATAAATATTTTAAGAAATAAAATACCTGCTTTTATTTTGCATTTCATTTGGCTCTGCTATTAAAATGTATTACGCAGAGTGACAGAGTTAATAAACAGAAAACCAAATATTTACACATTCTACGGATTATTACTGAATATGAACTGCTTATATGCTGAATATGCTTATATATATATATATATATATATATATATATGCAACAATATTTTTATGTATATTGTTTCGGGTATGAGACTGTATTACAAGTTTATCTAATCTATTTTATTGAAGAAACCATGGAAAGGAAATCATGTTCAAAAGAGTATTTATTTTGATCGTTAGAGATTCCAAGAGATTATCGCAATAATATAAATTTCACATGCAAAACAGCAGCGCCATTATATACGACATAATCTACAACTGTTATGCATGATTTGTGACTTATTACATTACCAATGTAACATAAACATGAAATATATACATTGCACACATAACATGACACAATAAAAAGACTACTTGTATGATATGATTTCGAAAAACGCTGTGAAAATATTTAATTGTTTCGAAAACGAAAAAAAAAGTATCTAAAATCATTTTTTTATTTCTCTTCTTAAAAGTAAGAACTTAAAGCAACTACCAACGCATATGTAAACTCAATTGTTGACTAATACATGGTAAAGTCTAGATTCGACCTATTACCCTAGTTTTCAGTTCATATTATGTTCGAATAATATCCCATACTTGGAATGGGATTAAAATCCATACTTATGACAAAGTTAGAACCATATCTCTCTAGGAGGAAATAAGACTTTTCTGCATTACTACTATCATCTGTAATGTCAATTAGGTCACACTGCACAAACAAATGTCAAAATGTGAAAAACGTAATAAAAGTGTAAACTCGAGCGACATTTAAAGGGATGCGCCAAATGCCGCTCGATGAGGTTGGACTTTAAAAAGTCCAGTAGGTAGTTGCTATATAACTATTGCAGGCAGCTCATGCTACTTACTACATAGATTTCAGATTGTTTGCGTTTTATATGTTAGCAGTATTGGCGTGGGAATTGAGGTCACACGTATGAACAGCGAACTATCACTACATAAGAGTGCTGCTGTAATGATACAAGAAGCGATTCAAGAGAAAATAGAAGAGCACACGTTTTGGTAAACATAGCTAAAACTATAATTCAGAAAGAATTTTTTAAGTATTTTATTGCACAAATTATTCAGGCCATATAACGCATTTAACATATTTATTTATTGTGGGTTCCTTGATCAATTACATGAATTTCTGCATTACGATTAAAATAATGTTTAAAATCTGCGTTTTATTATTTTCAAAAGGAAACATTGATATCTATTGTACATCCATATTGGTTCGAATTAATTACGATTAGACGATGTAATATAAACATTATAGGCGAGTCATAGGGAACAAACAATTTGCGAATTTAATCCCATTCGTTTAACATTTGACACGGAGCCTTATTAGTACTCATTGTGGTAATAAACATTAAAGGCGTTATATCCAATGTTAGCGAGTGATATTACACCAGACATGCGTAATGTATGTTGTTTGAGCAAATGGTGGAAGGCTTTACGCATTGAGAGTTTGAGCGTGAGTACAGTATATAGATAGATGCTATAAGCGCTTGTTGATACATAATTTAACTAAAACGACTCTTTCTCTCTTCTTTTCACTTTTTACTAAAGGCAACTCTTATTTTTTATGATAATAACAAATGGAGTAATTAACTATGTATTCTGGTATATAGTTGTAATATATTTATTAAACTTTGTGTTTCATTTCGTTAAATGCATTTATAAAGCTGCCCTCTGAAGAGGGGGGGAGAAGAATTTCAGAGGGTATGGCGTTTCCATCTGAAGCGTCGAAGAGGATTTCAAAGTGATTGATAACGTATGATTCTTATATTGTTCTAATAATAAATGCAAAATAATATCTTCCTCTTTCTACTAGTATAGTAGACTATAGTAGACTAATTAGAAGGATTTTTGGAATACCTCTCCTGAATAAAAAGCCTAATAGATAGAACTAATAAGATACAGCAAATAGTCATATTTATTGTCAAATCAGCTGTTATCAATATTGATTCGAAATAGCAAGGAAACCGCTTAAACAATTGAATAAAACCGATAAGTCAGGTGGAAACAAGGTAAGTGTTATTGAAGATTCATATCTTCAATAACTTCAACTTGATTAAAAAATTGCCGCATTATCTCTTTAATACTCGTTTAAATTAATACTTCAAAACTTCCGGTTCTTACCTGTATATCTTTTACATTCGTAACATTTATATCGTTTGCTGTAAATGTTGGACTAAAAATTATCAACAAAAATTACTTAACGCAGCCAATTCCTTTGTGTCTATCTATCAAAACATACAATTTTCCTGAAATTGACAATCTTTATATATAGTGAAATGAAGAGAGAACGTCAGACAAAGATATGGTTACAATGATTTTGATAAAAATTATCCGCGACTGCCAATGGTAAATCCTATGTTCAATCAGTTAAACAAGAAGTACAGTAAGTACATTCCTCGTATACAAATGTACGTACTTACAACCAGCCTTGTGGTAAATACGAGGCCGATCACCGCAGAAAAGCATTATATTTCGAGTTGACTCACCCGTATTTTGATGATTACGGCAACGCTAAATCTTTTGTGTCTAACGACTACATTAAGCCCATCTCATTGCAAAACGATTACCACCGTGTGTCTCGTATGTCTGCTAGTTGTTCCAATTCGCTGTGAGTTGGATACAGTTCTATCTACTCCAGCCGATAATGAGAAGACATTCGTTCATTTATGCACATAACGGACCTGCTTCCCTCTTAGTTGCTGCTCTTTACTGTGCAATAGTTTACATATAGTTACTTCACAAGTCCTTCATCATAGCCACTATCTGTTCCTAACACTTTTTTCATTCAAGATTTTACTATTTATCGATGATCCGAACAATAATCAGGATAATATACAAGCTTAGTTGGTTTGTTGCGTTTACGATGGCGTGTGCTTTGTATGGATTGAATGGAAGTAACAGACGCGACGAACGACAACCGTACAGAACAACGGTCGGACAACGAATGTAAAGCGGGCGCATAGATCATACTGTGAGCGGGCGGTCGAGAGAATTTGTAAACAGGCGAACTCTGTGAGATTTCGACGCATGAGTAGTTGATTTTAATCCAATTTGGAAATACATACTCAAGATATCACGAATTATAGTGTTCTGTTAATTAAACCTCTCTTTTTTATATTATTATTGTATTTTCCATTGCTATTTTTGCTGGAATTAAAAAACAAGCCTACGATGATGTAGATGTAGTTGCCTATATTAATCGGCATAATGCAACCATTTTACCATTTAATGCTCTTTTCTTTAAACCTCTAAATCTATTTGCTTAAGGTGTGGTAGTTAAATATAACTAATAGTTTTAAAGTTACATTCAAATTGAATAACAGTTTATTGTAGAAAATATATTTAATAATTACAACATGCTATCCAGAACAGTTTCAATAACAATTAAAAAGTCTATGTATGAATTTATGTATAAATTTTGTTTATTTTTACAATCATTTTGTACTTGTATATATTTATATATACCTCATACATTTAAATATATTCTCATTTTATTACAAGTAAATAAATATTCATCAGAAAAGTTTTTATAAATATTACGTTTATCTAAAACGATGAAATATAACTAAAACTAAATTTCTACTTTGAAACAAAACAGGAGTAACTTTAGGCACAACCCAAATCTATACAATTCATTATGCAACACACGAAAAAGTGCATTAGAATACCTGCACAAAAGTATTATTTAGTATAAAATAATTTATTAACATAACAGATTTAAAGTTATCATGAACATCGCATAGTTTTTATTAAATTTAAGTAATATTGCAAGCAAGTCAAACATTGTTCAAACATTCGTAATTTTAAATTTCTTCTTCTCATTATGTACATATTTATATTAATGTTAAGATTTCAGCCTTAGTTGCTGCTAGTTTATTGTCAAGATTATTGCAACCTGTAATTTAGAAAACGAGAAGATTTTGTTGCCTGCAACTTAGGTTGTGAACATAACAATAATATAAATTGCTTCATTTTTAAATCGTCATCTTAATCACATCAAGTCTGAAATAATAGTTGATAAAATATCAATTTTCCGAGATGATAACTAAAAAGTGTGCACACAACCGCTATAATAAAGTTTTTTGGTTGACAATACTCTGACAACCGCAGAAAAAAATCCAAAGAACCGCACACAATAGGCAACTTCGAAACAAAAATTGCGTACTTCTTCAACTGTTAAAACTATGATTATCACGATTATTACGCTAATAAAAAACGTATTTTTTAATATCTCAAAAGAAAAGTGCTAAATATTAATTAATATAGCTATTTAAATCAATACAAATACGCATGATACATGTTAATGCAGTGTAAAAAAAAACTCCCACTATTACAACATAACAAATCATAAAATTTTTGAACAATTTCCTTCTTGTGACACAAGCACATGCAACTTCGATTTCTTCTTAATTTTCATTATGCACTGCATCTTTGGCAGCATGATACTTCATGTGATACATCCGTTCTTGTCTACATATCACTTGCAAACAAGTGGAACATTGCTCTAAATCACTGCACTCGGATTTGAGTTTATGAACATTATACAATTCTTGTTGCTTGCTAATATCCGGCAGAAGAAGAACGACTTCAGGAAAAACCACGTCAAACATACTGCCAATAACAGTCTGACAATAGTCATAGTATTTCTCCGCAGGATAATTTCCCTGTCGGAATAGTTCAGAAAAGGACTTAAACTCGTTGAGGCACTCTTGGCTTTTCAAAATCGAGCAGAATGTGCGGATCAAATTAGAATTTCGATTTTGAAAGTTGGGTGGGTGAATATATGTATAGTTATTAACTGGCAGTATACTGTAAGACTGGCCACTGCTACTCGTGAATGTAAGATTATTAAGCGAATTGACCTGATGCTCGAATCGGAATCCAGGCGGTGGCTTGACATTAATACCGGGGGGCATTGCCACTGATGTTTGATCATCCGGTTGCTCTAAGTTTCCAATCTTGAGAGTGGAAGTCTTCTTCTCCACGTCTTTGATTGCGTGCTTCTGCGTTTGTTCAGACAAGAAGCAAGAAGGTGTGCCATTTGTTTTGTTCGCACAAGTATTTGCCTTCAAACTAGTCGAATTGAAGTCGCTTTTATTTTTCTTCTTGTTCTTGTGATTCTTGGTAGCTTTGATATCAGCTGTCTTAGCATCAGGTTTCTGTTTTCCATTGGAAATAGCGTTCTTTTGTTCGGTATAGTCTTTCTTACCGGTAAATGCTTTTTTGTAATTGTTAGGTCTGTTTGTTTCGGTAGTATCCGCATTCACGGGGACTGCCATGTTGCTGGATTTGCTTTCTCCCTTTTTTCCAAGAATGGGAAAATCGTTCAATGAAGACGACGGCAATACCGGCGCCTTTGCAACTTTTGAAACTTTTGGTGCTTGCGGCTTCTTCACTTGAGTGGCGACCCATTGCTTGTTCTCAGGAGTTTGAGCCCCATTTGAAGTTCCACTCAAAGCGGGAAATGCTTCGGAATTCATACTTTTGGGGCGTACTCTAATGGACGAACTCATTGCTGAGCTATTGTGGTTAACGTGAATGGATAAGTTAGGTGGTTGACTAGCTGGCCTGGTTTGACTAAAATAATACATAAATTGTTTTAATATGGTGCTTATATACAGTTTATATTGATAATTAACTAATATACCTACCCAACTGTTAGTTTGACGGTACTAGTAGCAGCTGAAGCTTCCGGCATGAGCGTTGGAAAATTCTGCGCATTCATAGCAAGCTTATTCCCATAGCCGTACGTGTTTAGAGCGGCGTTGGCTTTTCTTGAGCCACCTGATAATGTTTTTGTTATAGTAATGTTCCTGGATGGAGCGCTATGAGAATTAGCAATGGTAATACTTGATCGCGGTACCCCACCTGCTGCCGCAGAGCTACCACCACTGCCTAATGAAGGAAATTCGTTGTTGTTGAAGTTTGGCTTTGAAAGCTTAGAGGTAAATGTAACACTAGTGCGAGACAACGCTCCTGCCTCTCCGGTATTTCCAAGGGTCGGAAAATCGGAATCAGTCAATTGGCGGTGCGATTTGATAGCACCCACAGGATCATCAAAACCAGTTGCATTCTCTTCTTCAACTACTTGTGAAGGTTGTGGTGGTCGTTGTTGATTCCTATAGAAATGAGTGTCATTATTGATTAAGAATATGCTTATGTATATATCCACCTGAGGTAATTGCTATGCCGATGTTCTGCTTGTGGACGTGGTTTAAAGCTGAATTCGACTTCTAAAGTTCGTGCTTGCTTTGTTGCACCTCTACTTAAATGTTTCGAATGCATTAATGCCACATGTGCTAAAATTTTTTTAATCAATCACTATGATACACAAGTATATAGAAATAGTCCAATTCACCTTTCAAATCGATATCTGAACGAAAGACTGATGTAAATTGTTCATTTTTACAGTCGCCCTCTTGACATAAATAGTGATCCTGGTTGAAATGTAAACGCAGTTCGTCGTAACTGGGATAATACTGATGTTTACCATCTGCATCACAAAAATGGCAATACAAGTGATCTCGACGTAAATGCCTAAACAAATCGTCGTTGTCAAGGTACCGTTGGTCACAGAACTCACAGAGAGGATGTCCACTAAATAATAAATTTGACAATTAATTAATGTTGTATAATCTGATAAATATTGTAAATCCAAATACTTATTTGATGCATTATAAATCTTTCTTAGTTCAATATCAACTGCATTCATGCATGATTACAATTCAATATGAATTACTTTTACTAAAATAATTTCTTGATGTTTGGGAGATTATGAAATAGAAATTGAATCAAATTGCAAGCAAATATATTAAATATAACCATATTATAGTATATAGAAACATACCTATGTGACTTATTGTCTTCATCTCCTTTTCTTCTATGAGTACCTAACTCAGCTCTAGTGTAACATCTCCGTTCAAAAGTAAAAATCTTCAGATGATCCACACATAAATCACAATAGAAGAGCTCATGCTCTTTCCTCATATGATCTCTCAGCTGGTGAAACGTATTACAATTCTTGTTACACTTATAGCATATTAAGCGAAGCAGATGGTAATAGGCATCTTCAATACTCCTAGAAGAGAATTTCAATCCATACTTGGTATCATATAAAGATGGATTAGGCTGCAATTCCTTGTAGGGCTTCTTATCTCTCGTGAAGATCACCTAAAAAACAAGCAAACTCATGATGCATTATGTTGCAATATGAAGAAATCAAGCAGTTACCTGAGGCATTTCACCACGACATATTGGGCATTCCATTTGTCCACAAAGTACTCGCATACGTGTAGAACACTCGTAGCAGACGGGATGATCGCAGGAACCAATTGAATAGATATTGACATTATTGAAACACACAACGCACACGTCTTCGTTGTCGGCAGGTTTACTAGCTTCGTTCTTCGACATTATTAACCTGGTGATAATGGTCGATGTAGATAAAAAAAAAATGAATGTATAAATATCTGACGTAGGGCGCTTAAAACAGCGCAAAAGTCAGGGAGTTAAATTTGACACAGCAAACAATCCTAACCGAACAGACACTACTGTACACTGGATTTTTAACTATTAACGCTTGAACGCGATTTGTGTTCAGTTAATTATGAAGCGTTTGCGAAATGTTATCAGCAGGAAAAAATGGACGATGTTGTCCCCTCGAAATGTTAGGTGTTCTGCGAGAAATTTCGTTCGAGCGTTGTCCAAATTAGAAGCAGATTACACAGTAACCACAGTAATATATCGTAATTCAACTGTGCTAGTTGCACAGCTGGCTTGAATCTACAAATTTTGTGATCAAATGGATCATATCAAGGTTGGAAACGTTGAGAAACGTTGCGTGTCTACGGTGAGGGCGCTGCTTACGCAACACGTGGCTGCAGCAATATAAAAATTTGAAAATTTTATAGATCTTTAAATGATATAATTTATGTGTATCTTTGAACCAATTGATTGAAGATTCTACGTTTATATTATCAGTTTAATTCGCTTATTTGAAAAATTCAGAATCCTTATAAAAATTGTATTGTATGTTTAGGGGATGAAGTGGACTTAAGCATTTGGGCCTAAGAATTAATAAGTATTTTTTGCTTATTATTCAAACTTTACAGTAATTAAATAATCAAATAGAAATCATTCCTCAGCATATATCATTTGGACACCAATAGTACTTGATTATTTAAATGATTGCCAAGTAAGCCACATGTTTTAGATAAACAGATGAAGCAAAGGTTAAAGCTGATTAAAATTTCATCGATAGCACTGATTAGATGAATGAATCCATTTCCCAAAGAATCTAATATAAAATACAGTAACATTACTTTTTAAAATAATATTGATATCACATTTTATTTTTAATTGTTTCATTTAGTTTGAAACATTTACTACTCAAATAATTAACGTATTGGATTATTTTCTCTCTTTATAGTATAGTCCGCCATTGCTTATGTATTTTGAATATTACTCAAAATAATTGTTTGCAGAATCTGTTTATCTTGATATCACTATCGCACTGAAATTAATGTCAACGCTTAGTGCTATTAGGCGATTATACCAGTTGGTTCATGAATTAAAGATGCAAAAGGTTAGCATTGATTAAAAGATGCAACTGCAGCAAAACTGTAAAATTCGCAACAGTTTTGGAATATAAAAGCTGCGGCGAAATCTTGAATCCTCACACTTCTGAGTTGTTCAGAACGAGTCCAAGATGTTGTCACAATTGGTTCTATTCGTCCTCGGTAAGTGAACAAAATAAATTTGTGAAAATAGAATATAGCTTATCGGATTTTGCACGTCTTACAGTCGGCCACCACCAAGGCCATCAAGATCAATGTTCATGACTCTTGCTCCAAGTACTAAGAACATACTCTATATTGAATTACGAACATACCAAAAACTGTTAATGTATATATTGTGAATAAATACAATTTAACAACCATAAACAATCTTGATTTTAATTTAAACTACAAATGTGTGTACAACTGTATCTATTTGGAATTATATGGTTTAGACCAGTATAATGTAGATAACGTGATAGAAAGGAGCCCTAACAACCTGTAAAGCAGTAAGAAGGACCTTGCAATTTAGGACATATTTTCCGGGGCATGTTTTCAGGAATGAAATTGCAATCATAAAATAAACATAAACAGATTTAATTTTGCAAAAAGGTTTAACTTTCATTTTTTTATTGCAATAAATACAATTTTAAATAATTCTATATTTTCCTCTAATAGGTTTCGAATAAAACATATTGCAATAACAATAAAATGCTAGTACAGCAAGCACTAGGACGAAGGCAGTCCCAAATTTAACAATCTTTCGAACATTCCATGGACGTGCTGCTTCACACAAACATGGTAAAGCCATAGAAAGACACGTTGATTCGACACTCGGCCGACTGTCGCATACTCCATGCATCAGCTCGCAAGTCGGAGGTCCTTCAGGCTCGCCGGGTGCCGGTAAGAAACGCTGTAGGTTACACTTTTGAGGATAGCAGACACTCAAATCGCTGATCATTTCGTTTATCTTCCTGCCCACCCCTTTTAGAGTATTCACTTCCGTATAACACCTTATTTTCACCTCTTTCTCGCAGCATTCTGCGTCAGTGTTTCGATAAGTGATATCGAGAATCCCGATCATAGGGGATTGGTCACGCTCCTGCTCCCCTTGATGTTGATGTTCGGAGTACTTATTTCGTTGGCGACAAACAATTGGGCAAGGTCTGTTTTGGGCCATCGGCACCCTTGGCATGCAAACGTTTTCAGGAGTCACGTAGTTAAAAGGATTCTGCATCACTCCGTTCTCGTTGTAGCTAGGGTTTGGGAACATCACGTCCGACGGGGCACCCACGCAGCAGGATGGTACGTTATTGTAACAATTTTGTATAACGTTATCATTATCCATTACACTTTCGTTGTGGTGGCAATAAACACTAATCGGGTTTTGCTCAGGACACATGGGATTGTCCGTAGGCAGCGTTAAGTAATTGTGTCTATTATTTTGCTCGGTCGGGATTGAATTGCACATCTTCAATAGAATCCCGTTCCTGATTAGGTTAAAAAAGGTATACAAATACTGCAAGTATTACAAACGGCAATCATGTGTAAGCAGGATGACTATCTTCAGGCTGCGTTCTAGACGTTTCTTTCAATGCCGAAAATGAGAGTAAAAATTCACATTTGCACTATAATTTAGATGCGTATCTTACAAATTCAAGAACTAAACTGAAATTTCAACTGCTTTGTTTATACCTCGTTACTATGGATAGGACGTAACAATAAAGAATGGAATATATCACAGGAACATGACATGCTATAATGATTATTGAAATTAGATTTCAAAACTATTTTAATATTTAACCCACTAG
Organism: Lissagria laeviuscula; assembly: GCA_030264695.1. Classification (NCBI taxonomy): domain Eukaryota; kingdom Metazoa; phylum Arthropoda; class Insecta; order Coleoptera; family Staphylinidae; genus Lissagria; species Lissagria laeviuscula. Next base: position 32,915 of record JARJDU010029279.1, on the reverse strand, counting down.
AGCAAACCCAAAAACTATCATTAGCTCCATAATTTAATTTATTTACAATTAATTTAACTCTCTTTTCAAAGATAATAAAAATTAGTCCTTCTTCACCTTTGCCCTCAGACGCATTCTTAACTCTGTCAATAAAAATGCTTTGATATTTGGATCTTGTACTTTCTTTTCAATCTCAATGATAGCACTTTCTCCCCCATCTTTAAAGAATGCACTCACCTCCTCCGCATAGTCTAACCAAATGCAATTGGCACAACCAGACATGCAACAGGTTGTTGGTTCATCCGGAAATTTAGATGGCTTTGTCATTTCAGGTGTATCAGAATTCTGAGGTTTGATTCTTTGGTCATTTTTTGTTTGGTCTTGATGTTGCAAGATTCCCATTTGATCCTTATGTTCGTTTTTACTAATTATAGCAATAGGTTTTGATAAATCCTTGCATAATCTCCTTGTAATGAAATACAAAACTTTGGTATCAAATTGTAGGCCTAAAATTTTTATCAAATTAGATTCTGTATCATATAGCCAATACAGATTCTGAGTTAATTACGAATAATAATTAGAAATTAAGAATGAATTGAAAATATCTTTAGAATTATAAATTTTTACTTACAGATAGCTGAATGCATCTTTAGATATTCTACTGTTTGTTGTATATTTATTGCACATGACGACATTTAGAGTTCAAGGTACAAGGAGCCAAAACATTAAGATGAATTACGATGATATTGTTAAATGATAGTTAAGTATATATATATAAATACGAATTATTTGAAAGCGATATTTGCAAGTACAGTGTGGCACAATCCAAGAACAGCAAAAAAAATTTTGAAACCTAACCAAGAAACTTGTTTACTTTACTGTATGTTTACTGTGTTTATAATTCACACGTGGGACGGTTCTTTATATTTGGAAACATTTATTATTACATGAATAATGGGAAGAAAGATACCAGGTCGCAAACATCGTGGTGTTCGCGATATTGAAAAGCAACGGCAAGATCGTATCAATAAGTTAATCATCATACTCATCAGTACTATATCATACTATATAACACATATTTTAGATTAAAGAATGTAGTCGATGCACCTCCTATTAACAAGAATGATCAAGAAATTCCGAAAAGTCTTGCTCACTTAATAGAACAGAAAGAAAAACTTAAAAATGGTGAATTGCTCAGGAAGAAAAAAAAAGTTAATAAGAAAAATATGCCTGTCATATTTAAACCTGCAAAGGCTGGTTTGGAAAAGAATGGACCGCTGTATGTTCAAGGAAAGCAGGAATCTGATAGAAGCTTTATGGTAAGAGTCAATAAGGAAGTAAATGAGGTGTTAAAGGAGAGTGCCTTTGAGGAAAAATATAAAGTTAATATAAAGAGGAACCAAAATACTGGTGAAGTTGAAAAAGTTGAGAAAAGGGAGAAGGGCCCTTTAGAAATGTTTGTAGAACAATTGAAGAAAGAACAAAAGACACCTAAAGGTAAGAAGAAGAAAAAGAAATTGGCTCAGCAGGAAAATGAGCAGGTTAGTAAGACTCAAAAAAAGTTGAAAAAACAAAAAACCAAGATTGATGTGCTAACAAGAAATAAAATTGAAGATAAAGCTGAAATACAACATGAATATGTAAAGTTTGGAGAAGTTGCGCATGCACCACCTTCACTGGTTGTTCCAAAAAGGGCTACAAATACTATGTGTGCACCTAGAGTATGTTTAAGTTACAAAGAGAAATATACATTCATTTCCTTTATGGTCATTTTTAGCCTGGGTCTAGGGATTTATTGTTGAAAGGGGTTTTAAACAAGAGTGCAAAACAATCAAGCAACACTCATAATAAGGAAACAAAAAGGACAGTGAAGCATAAATTGCAGAAGATTGAACCAAAAGTTATTGATAAAAAAGGGAAAAGGAAAAATTTACCTGTGGCTTTGCGAAGACAATTGGATAAACAACAAAGTGTGGTAGTACAGGCATATAAAGAACTTAAAAAACAGAAGTATTTGAAGTAATTGTACTGACATTTTGTAAATTTATTTAATAGATAAATGTGCATATCCATATATTTTTTTGTTTTATTTATTTATATATTAACATACATAGTTCTATACATTTAAATTTAATAAAGGAGCTGCTGTGATTAACCCAACTTACAACTTGATGCTGCTGCTATCAAATATCTCTTTAATTGAAGAAATTAATGGGTCTATATATAAAATAGCTTCTATTCTTCAATTAATGTACAATATGGCAGTGAATGTATATAAACATGGAATTTATGGTGAATATGATAATAGTTCTGATCATTAATTTAGATATGGAACCTCATGCCAATAAATTGAATCTACATTAAATGATTTCAAAGACGAATATTCTCAAAAAATAGAAATCAACAGTTTCGCAATTAAGTACAGACATGAGAGTACATAATATTCTATGATTCTAAATAGAGTTAAAATCACAATTGGACATTCCATTCTGTCATATTTCTTCAAATAATACTGAAGTACTGCATATATTTGAGGAAATGGCAAAACTAAATGTAGTGGTTTTTTCAACAATCTATATTGTCGAATGATTGCATTGAACTGGTTGCTATTCTCAAACCATTTGGCGTATATTTTGATTTTGTAATTATGTAAGAATTAAAACACTTTCTTAGTTGTTGCAATTAGTTATTTAACATTTCACTGTTAACATATTGTATCATGACCACCTTGTTTCTAACAAATCTAGTAAAATAACAAGATTAATAAAGTTATTTCTGTAGACTATGTCCCAAAAAAGCCTATAGTTTGAGCATAGCAACCTAAATGCTTGCGTAATTTGCGCAATTGATTAGTTATTAATCAAGCCCTCGGATTCCCCTGATGATTTCTGGGATGCCTGATTTGTGGGAAGTTTATGTCGTTTGAAAAATCCAGCACATTTCAGCGCCCACACACATGGAGTCAGTATAAGTATTCCTGCGAGACATCCTGCAATGATATACCACCAAGGCACCGAAGTTTCAGGCCCAGTCATTGTGGAATAGGCAGTTGTTACAGCCTATGGAAAAAAAGGGTAGTTTAAATAAGTCAAACTAACTAAATCTAAACAATAATTCACCGTGGCAGTGCTATGCTCCAAATCAATTTCAGTAAGACTGTGATTTGTGGAAGTAATTCTAGCATGCGAATATATTGCCACCGTAGATTTGTCTTTGAAATGCTCGATGAGAGTAGAATTCCACAGGCGTGAAATGATGCGTATCGTCGCGCCCTGATTTCTTGGTATTGTAGGCAAATGGCAAACGATTTTTGCACACTTTGCTGTCCCCGTGTAACAATCCTATAAGTGACAATTACATTAAAAAAGATTAAATTTATAAATCAAAATACATACAAAAGTAAAATTATTCTTGATGACCTCGCCCGATCCAACCATCAATCGAGCAGGTACGATAGCATCGTCGTCGACAGCATTTCTACGTTGACGCTTGCCAAATGAAGGTGGTACAGGCATTATTAGATTCTCCGGCACCGTTTCTTGTCCGAAACGGTTCGTATAGTTCAACTCATTTGCAATAAACGGCGTTCCAACTAGGCAAGGATACATCTCCGTGTTTTCGATATCCACTGTTGGCAAGTCCTCCAGATATAGCAGCCATTTACCCTGGCTCTCCGAATTAGCAATCTGCATAGGCCAATCGATGTGCACTTCCATATTGCTAACAGACCATTTGCCATCATTTATGACTTGGTAAATGTGCATAATGCGCGAACCGATCTCGTCAAAATATCTTATTGCTGACTCTCCTTTCACGGTACCACCGTAGCGTGTGTTAGCCGTTCCATAGCCACTAATTTTGATATTTGCTGTCATATTAACCGCTACTGTAAACGTGGTGGAGATCTCCTTCGTCGTTGTGTTTGATGTGGTATTTACGAAGGCTCTGAATTCGAATTCGCGGTCGTACTTTTGATTATTATTCTCAAAGCGCAAGCCTAGGCTGACCATTTTGTTTTTTCCGAATGGATTTCCTAAATTACAGGTGACCATTGTGTCGTTATAGTAAATGCATTTAATATCCTGCAATAATATATAAAATAATTATACATAGAAATATAACTGGAAATAAAGATAGACGTACCAGTTTCTCATTTAACGCAATGTAACTCAAGACACTTGGATGGATAATGAATAGTTGCGCTTCATAGGCAGATTCCCCTTCGTTGGAGACATTGACCAGAACGTTGAGCTCATCAACAGATCCCAAATCCAATTCGTAAATGTTTCGTTCTGAATCCTTGGCTAAAACATAGTAAGAAATGTGTGATTTGGTAGATAATGGTATGATTACTCACGTTGCATAGGCAAACCAGCGGAGATCTTCAAAATACTTTCGCAAACCTCGTTGCTGCCGCAATCTTTTTGGAACGTTGCTTGGAATTTCTTAGTTGACGTCTGGTTCAAAATTGGTGAATGAAAGTAAGTGTTGTCTAAAGAATAGTTTGCACTGAACTCAATTGGCGATAATATATCTCGTATCCTATCCTTGATGTAAACAGTTTGCGTGTTGCAATGGTTTATGATATGGTCACGTTTGGACAAGTTAAAATGTTGCACCAACTCCGAGTTGTCTGAAGTAGAGTTGAAAGTAATACGTACATATTGTCCTCTCTTTTTGGCTAAATCGCCCAAGAGTACAGATTTCACTCTGATGCTGTCTGTATATTGCGCAGGTCTTGTAAGATGAATGCAAACTTTGAATGAAAAGCTGTGAAAAATTATTTGAGGAATTTGATTTCAACCGAAATATTATTCAAACGATTAATATTTACCACGAATGTATACTTGTAGGATCCGCTTTGCATCCGATTTTGTTGGTATCGATGTTTTTTAATTCACCAAAAACTTTAATTTCGATGTCGATAATGGGCCTTGTCTTGAACAGCATGACATGGTCTTCATCAAATGCTCCCACTAACAAATCAGGATAGGTATTTTCATCCATATCAATACCACCACTCAATGAATACCCTATTGTAGTATAATGGGGAATCGCTATCTTCTGCGAGGGCTCTTTTAATAACCCATCTTTACTGCCAAGATAAATGTAAACTGCTCCACTAGTATCCGATTTGTCGCCTATAAAATGTCACAATAAGATATTAATATAAACCATACTAATTCTTTTTAAATTTTCACCTGAAAACCCAGAATCAGAATCACTGGTTTCATAAGGAGCTCCAATTGCGACATCGTTGTATCCATCTTTGTTAATATCACCTAGTGAGGTCATAGCAAATCCAAACCTAGATTCTGGTTTTCCATGTATCACTTGATCCGGGGAGCACGTGTAATTGGCATTGTTGTTTCTACATTTGCGCAAATTCATATAAATATAAACAGCACCTCCAGCCATACTGTTGAAATAAAATGGCGCAGCCACTAAAAGATCGTCATAACCATCTGCATTTACATCAATAGCAAGCAATTCGTATCCATAGTTAGAAGCGAATTGTTCGCCTTGTAAAATTAGGGGAATCGACATCTCGGTCTGTGGCGGGTGCTTCTCAAGAAAATACACCTTGCCCGTGAGATTAGCTCGCGGCGCACCTGATACATAGGTGATTTTAGAGATATCAAAGAACTGCCCGCCAGTTACACTCATTCCGAGGTAGCTGTACTTGTCAATTGGTTCCGTCTGATGGTTCAAAGGACTGGAATAATATTGCTTGTCACGGGTGAGGAACTCGCCCACCGTCATCTTGGCAAAGATGGTACCGCGCCAGGTGTGCGGACCTGGCGCACCCATCAATGCTGTCCCATCTTTCATAAATGCGAGGGACGTGCCCGCTTGACAATAGGCATATTCAAGATGCTCGCTGGTAAGAAAAATGTATATATCCAATAAAAACTTGATTAAAATGAACGTCCGATTAACTTACTGTTGCATAGGTTTACCATCACAGGGTTCTAATGCTTCTTTCCAATCTAAATCCTTATCGAGAAGATGGCAAAGACCCAGGCCGTGGTGTGTTTCCGATAATTTGGAACTTTTGATATATCTATGAGCACATACCATCACGTTACCTCCCGGTTTCTGTGATTTCACGGCAACTCCCAACCACTGACCATTTTTGATTTCGTCCTGTCCAGGTGGCTGAAGTTTCACTTCCAATAAGCCATTCAATTCGTCATAGAACTCGTCGTTAGGTGCTATAATTACAAGTTATTGTAGATCTTGTGCATGGCTTGTAATTAAAAGCAGTTAGTAAAAATATTAGATGCAAATCTGTAAAGTACAACAATCTCTATTCTTAAACCCCACGCGTTTCTGGTTTTCAACACGTAGATGATTGGGAAATTAGTGAAACAATAATAGTCGAAGTCATAAGACTGATGATAGGAGTATGTTGTACTTTAAAACTCTGGTTAATTCAATTCAAAATGTACAAAAATGCATATAACTCATTCAAAATATGTACATAACATTGTCAAATATCAAATATTACAGTGTGTTGTGATGCGTTTCAAATTTATTTGTTGCAATTGTTTGCTTATTTATAACATTCGTTCATTCAATCTTTTACGGGATGCATTGCCTCTTCATAACATATTGCCACGCATTTGCTAATCAGCTGTGGAATTGTGACAATATAAATAAATGCATTATGTAACAACTAAATAATTACACTTTCCAGTTGCGGGTATTGTAGTTAACAATCGGATTTCGTTGCTTGCAATGTGCTTGTGCCTTTAAATTATTAAGTTAACCAAATTTAATTTAATGTACTTTCAAATGCGATTATTATAGATAAATTGCATTTTCAATTGATTTTTTAATTCAAAAGATATTAGAATGAATCAATGGATTTAATTTAAATAGAAAAGGGATTAATTATTAAATTAAATATTTTAATCAAATTACTATTGAATGCACTAAATTATTATTTCATTAATTACTTATAATTGTTATTAGGTATTATTATTATTATTATTATTATTATTATTAAATACTTGTATTATTATTTTTTTTTGATGAATTTGTATATAGTTCGATGATTAAATGCAATTTTATTTAATTAATAATAGTTATATAGAAAGTAATGATAAGTTAATCAAGTTATTTGTTATCACAACTTTATTATTACTTAAGTTGATATACTATGTCTAAATTCTAATATCTTCTTATAAGATTATTCTGATTACATCTAATTGATGTTTGTTCTTTTATATTTGATTTTTATTTTGAAAACGATCTATTGCATGTTAGTTTACCTATTATTTACTGTTGAGCGGATGTCTAGTGTGTATTTATGTTATTTTATTACATATTTAAATAATCCTGTATCTGCAGTAAATTTGTGGAATGTTATAAAGATGCATAAGAATCGTCATATATGTATATATAATATAAATATTTCCTAATTTCTTTAAAGCTTCATACTCAATATCGTGATGGATGCATTCAAATGATCATTCGATGCATTTTATAATTATTTAACACATTAACTAATATTTGTCTGAAGGGAATGACTAATTTCTTATTTTTTCCGTCTACTTGATGCATTTTATGAGTAAACGCGTATTTAACAGTTTCCTATTGACTTCATCTGCTGTTACTTTTACGGATTTTTATACTTTCCATTGATTCTGATGTTTACTTCGCTTGCATCTTCTTGAATGGCATAGCTCTGGAAATGAGCAATGCTTGTCGACCTAATATTTATTTCAACGGTATGCATACATTAATCGGTTTGGCATAAACGTGCGATGCATTTAACCGTTGCACAAAACAAACACCCGAAATAAACTAAACGCAGTCTTTGTACTATACACCAGCATTTGTTTAGATTCACTTTCATTTACTTTTAATTGCACTGCAGATAGATTACTTTGCGGAATGCAATAAAAATAACTTCTTCGTATCTATTAAAAATGAGCAATTTGCACAATATTCTGTGGATTTATTTATTTTTTACAATTCAATTGAAATTAGGAAATTTCACATTTGATTTTTTACACATACCATAAGTATGTGTATATATAAATATTATAAATGTTATACTCTTGCCTCGTTATGATCAATGCTGCCCACAATATAAGAATATTTTACATACACTGTACAAATATAAACACAAAAAGCTTTTTTTAGACACCATGCACATTAAATCTTCCAAATCAAAGCAAGCAACACATGCAGATCCGTCAATCAACAAAGTTAGACATGCCGCATGCAAAAAGAGAAAACAAAGAAAACCAAAATGTAGAAAAAAAAAAGGAAAAAGTCAAGATGCTGAACTTTGCATTAAGAACGACGGTAATGGCAATCGGTTTATTATTAAATTGATTTTTTATCTCGCAAAAAATATAAACATGAAAAATGGCAATCATCATCGGCCATGATAATGATGAAATTAATTAAATATATAAAAAAAAGATTTTGCACATTTACCAACAACTTACGCTTGTATAGACCGCTTGGCACTGGACGATACATACAGAGAGAGTGTGTGTGAGACAATCGTACATCGTATGAGAGAGAACGAATATTTTTTTAAACATTCGTTTTTGTAACAAAAAAAAATCAATCAGTATCATTTTATTTTTCCACCAGTTGTATATCTTGCTTCGATGTACAAATCACTAAAAGCATATATTTAAACTAATGTCTTCTAACTTAAACAAGAACAAAAAAAATCTGCAACAAGGTTAGAGTTAGTGCTCCATATGAAAATACATCATAGGCTAACTTAATATGCGGATATTTATATATATATAATACTTTATAAAACCATAAATAATAATTTAAAAAATTATAATAAATCACTAGATTTTTCTATTTTCTACGAAATATCTATTTAAGATAAATATATAAAACCCAAAATCTGCATTCTATTATTATGTTCAGTTTCTATATTTGCATAAATGTTTGCAAATCATTTACAGTGCTTATTATTACACTAATAATAGTATTAAATTAACTCTACAAAAATGTATAATCAAACATATATAATGTAGCTATATTATAAAATAAATTATAAATTATTTTATATAAATGAATTTATATCTATAAATTGTAATAAACTAAAAACTAATGTATCCATCTTTCCAAAATCAAAAAAAAAATTATTCGAATCAATGAGGCAAATACTTACGACGTCTGCCATCAGTTTGCACTTGTTCGCAATCTTGTTTTGCATCGGTGAGAGGACATTTGTAAAGTGCTCCGGAGTTTTTAGTTTTTGGTTGGAAGTTATTGCCCAGGGGAGCGCCTACTAACATCCTATAACAAGAATACAATAAGATAGATATAAATATAGATATATATATATTTGTTCATCTAACATCAAACAATATTGTCAGAATGAGAATCGATTAGATCAAATTGTTCCAACAACGTGTCACCATTTTGGGTTGGGATAGAAAAAAGAATTAATTATTTAAGTAAACTTTTGTTGAATTAAAGCAATAAAATCATTAGATTATACTAGTCGGAATAAAAACTACACAAATCATGAATAGAAGAGTCGTTGCAATTGTTCCCAGAATTAGGAATTATTGCAGAGGGAAACTAATAGGATTATGTTCACTGCACTACTATTAATGACTACCAATAGATTTGAATCAAATATAGGAATGTATGCATTGGAATATATTTAGAAATAAGCTGTATTTTATTATAAGAATTGTACACATATACTTCCCTTGAACTAACTACTTATTAATTTGATTAATATGAACCGAGACATGATTTTTATTTCTTGCACGAGAAGGCAGAATAAATAAACTAGAAGCATTTGAAAGTATGCTAAATTAGGGAGTGAATCGCCGCAGTTCCAGCAATCACATCAGAATTCGACGATAGAAACAAAACTAGGGTACATTTCTATATAGTAGGATTTCTAGAAGTAGGGTGTGGGCCCCACGGGTCCTGCTGATCTAAATGGCAATAGTAGCATATCAATGCGTTTATGGTTAGTTGGAATGGCATGAACTGAGAGACAAACGGTCAGCTCCTATGGAAAAAATGCACTGGTCAAGAGTATAAAATGAATGTATAAGAATATATTGGAATCAAAGAGCTTTGAAATTGAATAATTTAGATTAGGAGCTAATGTCATTGTTTTGATTTAAAGAAAGGTTGTTTAACATATTCCAATCACACATACATTTATGTTCAAATGCCAATTGTATGAGATATTTAATTTTTGCACATATTTTTGAATAATTTTATTGTATGCAATATAAGCATGACAGATGCATGAGTGCAGATGAATTTATTACATTTAACATTATTATTTTTAACAAAGACTCAGGTAAGGTACTTCAGAACAAAATAAATAACCTGCGGGCAAGAGTAAAAGTCGAAAAAGAAGCTTCCTATTCTTATCCGGTACATAAAGTTAAAAAAATTCTTCATTGAATAAAATAACAATTCATTAATTGTTGAACAAAGAAATCCCTCAAATTAGTGAAAACCTTAATAGTTGTTATACTTAAGAGCAATCAAAAATTTAGGAAATTTGCATCAATTTACTCATAATTTAGGTTGAAATAAATTCATAGCATTATGACAATGTTTCCATTAATGAATTCTCAATGATTACAAGACAGATTTTATTAAACTGACCTTAAAAATAAGAAAAGCATTTTCTATGCCATTAAGTAATGGAAAGACCAAATCTAAACTCCTAAGTCACTAGGAAATCGACCTTAAAGTTAATCGATCTAATGACCTTAAATATTGCTACCTTCTATGTAGTTATCGATATCGACGTCGTTATCGGGTCTTCCTCAATTATGATACTTCATAATAAACATTAAAACAAATAAAAACATACTTCATTGCACCAATTGACGCTAAATTTCGTCCTTTCCATGAAACAATATTTCTCACTACTTGCCGGAACCTAGAAATCCTAATATCTATTGATGAGCAAAGTCGATAAGTTCGTAAAACAACCTACTCTTAACTAGAAGTTATGCTATTGCCATTTGTTTGCTTAGTGAATTTAACGCAGACCTTGATATAACGAAGATCTGGGAAGAGATTGAAAATGTAATGTCACTTTTCAAGGAAATAACGGAACTCTGAGAAGAATGTAATCTAAGCAGCTGTATTGTATGGGAAGGTAAAAATAGAGAAAGGATCATAAAGCCGAAGCAAATGAAGATAAGATAAAACTTTATCATGAAAATAAATAGCTGGAGTTCACAAACATTGCCTAATGTTAGCTTATAAAGTCGCTTCCGGCGTGATTATAAGAGCTGTAATATTATTGGATATTCCTGTGATGAGATTGTAGTATTAACAGGCAATATTAATTGAGAAATTTCTAACATTGCGTATTACCCACATAACAAATTTAAGTACGTGAGACGTCCGGATAAAGTTGGACAGTTCGAGAGACGTCCACATCCCGCAATTATGGAGAAAGTCAATTAGATATTAAATAATGATTTCAGGGTCACATTTAAGGAGATATGGTGATAATGTATTATGAACATAGGGTCCGACTTATCAATTCAAATTTGTTTCAGTTCCAAACGGAAACAATAAATTCTCGCGTTGTTCCATTTTCCACGAAATTAGCAATAACGCACAATATAGTTGCAATTAATGTGGTTGTAAACCATCGTCACAAGCGACCTCATTTATTAACATGACATATAGGATATAAAATATATTTTATTTTATTAATGGATGAAAGCACTTCGAACTGCAAAAATAGTTACTAAGAGCACGTTTATATTAAGCAATTCAGTTCAAAATATAATATACTAAAATATTTTTAGGCCTCGATACTACTATATTGACTAAGGAATGTACACACTCCTAAACAGTGTCAAAACGCATCATCCAAACTCATACCAAACACGTAATGATGACACTTCTCGTGTTGTTTGAACTCCATTAAGATCATTAAATATCAAATATATTTATAGTACGTTTCATTGGAATTTATCACATTCTATAACTTCTTTATGTTGAACATACATAAACTAAACAAATTCATACTAAATTTTATTATAATTACTGGAATAATTCCTTGAATGGTAATATGTGATGAGAACATTAGGTGCAAAAAATATGGTCACCTTTGCTATATTTATATATATAGTGAAAGAGAATTTGAGTGCTATTTGCGTAAAATTAGGTCACTAAACCCTGTCGTTCAGTTACCGAGCAAATGCCGTTATTGCATAGCACAAATTGCCATTCCGCGTACGTATTTCATACGAATTTGCGTTGTTCATAATAATAATAATGGTTTTCTACTACTTGTGGCGTTAGACCCCTTTAGCGTTGTTCATAGAAAATGGAATGAATAATTATTTCATTATGTAGATATTAGATATAAAAGTTGTTTTATATATACATATATATTCACATCATCAAATGTTTATATCATGCAGACATAATTTATTTATGTCTTTATTTTAGTTGTAGATCGGTCATTAGCAGCATGCAATTGAACGCAATTTAAAACCATTGATTTTTTCACTCATTGCTCATTATAGGCATGCAAAAAGGGGGGTTCAAGTCAAAAGAAATAGGTGATTGCATTTTCTGTTAGGAGCGCGTAGGTTGATTGACTGTCTATATAATTGCATATCTCTATATAAATATATTATTCCTTCATAGACGAATTGTTTTTCATTCATTTTCTAGTTTGATGTTGATTTCTGCTTTGTTTACTTGCGTTGTATATATTTACTTATCAAAATTAATTACAAAGTACATAAATGGCTAGCTAAGAACTTGCAGACGACGTTTACATATAAATTTAATTACACCATTAAGATCTATCTCCTGTTCTGTTCAGTTCAAGATTAATGAATGAACATATACTTAGTTAATCATAATACGACAATAATAGAAGATTTTAATGTTTTTTTTTGTTGTTGCAAAAAATGGTTTATTCTCTATTTTTAGAGATCTAAGTGAAAGTATTAGTTCTAAACTGTATGCAATTCGGGTAATTCCTAACACGTTAAATGTGATAAGTAACTTCCTGCACTGAATATAAAAGTTGTTTAAGCGTGAGTGTAATTTGTAAACGCAATCGAACTGCATGTGCAGCAAAACATTTCTTCAATCTCACTTGTGAGTACTCGTAGTTAATATGTATGCACAACTTCAACCTCAAGCGTAATAATATAACTGTAGGCCTATATAAGAACGGATATACGAATGTGTGTAGTGAACTTAATGGTGAAGAAAGCAAAGAAGTAGGCGTACGAAATTAAATGAAGCACACACACGAACCCCGTGCTTCTAGACGCAACTGAAATATTGTTATTAATAAATTATGAAGGGTATGCTGTGGTGTTTTCATCGTTAATACTTAGTGTTTTTGCTCATGGTACTATTGAAGCGTGCCTATAATGGAAAACTTTATCAGACCCTTGACGCAAGCCTAAAAACCACTTAAAAATCACTTATATCTATTTATTTTTACACGTTGATCGCTTCAAATTTAATTAAGAGATTTAATGATGAACCAACAGCCGTACTACCACCACAAAGACGGACCATTTGTTCATTATAATTATAGAATCAAATGGGCAACTATCTGAACTACCACTATGTGTCTTCAATATGTCTTCCCTGCTGCGTTGTGCGCGTTGCAGCAAGCACTCAAAACTTATTCAATGCTTTTTACCGTTTTTTGCTTATCTAACTAATGGAAGGAAACGACCTCTGCCTAGCTGTCTGCTGCATTCTTTATTCCAAATCATCACAAAGAAGACTGATTGCTTCAGTTCACAATAAACATTTTTTCCCCTCACACTCTTTCAATACAGTTTACTAAATTTATATATTTTGTTATTTTTCATTTATATTTATTATATTTTCATATAATTGGATTATTCGTAGTATTATTAGTAGTAAACCACATCGGTTTCAGATATTTTTCGTATAAAATTGTGCCATTAATCATAAACATTACAGTTAACGCTGCCTTCAATTATTTTGTTTTGGTTAGTGCTGTTATAAATTAATATAATCTGATTAATTTAAATGAAATTATGCTTGTCCAATACTTTAAATAAGGCAGATTAACGGTCAAATGGTTTGTTTTGATTAATTTCTTTTTGTTTATACAACATAATCCCTCGTTCATTACCCTTGGCCCGCAGGTGAAACAGTTCATCACCTATACTAACGCCTAAGCTTTCGCATGCCCACCTTCTCCACATTATCCTTTTGGAAAAAAAAATCACATCACATGTATATATATATATATATATACTATTGTTCACTCATAAATTCGTTATATACGATGCCTGGTATCGCGAAATCCGATGGCACCGCGCCAACTTTCAGGCGATGACCTTTCTCCCACCTCCGCATACCCTATGTCATTGTGTATATCCTCATCCTTTTTCCTTTTCTTCTTGCAAACTAACAGTAAACTTCCCAACAAGCAGTAGCATACCATAATATTCAAGAAGACTTCGAAAGGACAGAGATGTAACAGTGAAGGACTGAATTTCCGCCCAGTTTTGCGTGGATAAACAGATCGATTGTGAAATTGTTTTTTCGGATGTTCAATTGCATTTGCATATATTGATATCACCCGAATTATGTGCTATCATCAATTATATTTAAGTATAGACATGCCATGGATACAAATATAATTTTATCAAATTATCATATTTATTTATGGGTTGATTGTGTACAATCATAATGCACAGCTGCATACTGTACTAAAATCTATTTATTCCGCTCGATTATTAGCTAGATCAAATGATTAAAATTATACCAGTAGTTTTCTGGAAAGAGGGTGTGCGAGGGTGGATGTCTACCGACCCAATACCGCCGCATAACTATAAACGCATTTTGGTGGTAGTTTTGTGACGGGAATGACTCAGATCCATAAATCGATGCAAGCACGCTGGAGACTAGACTAGACTAGACTATTCATTCCTAGACAAATTTGAGAATGTTGCTACTGCATTGACTACACCACCACGAATTAGGTCAGCTACCTTTTGTACTATTATATATCTATAAATATCAAGCAATCGTGTATATCTTGATGGTCCGGCAAAACCAAAGGATTGGAGATCACTCTGCTAAGCTCTCGTGTCATGCCATAAAATTGGTAATAAATGGGGTGTCGATTTGTACGATATTCCTGATCATGCTAAATTACGTGAAGGCTGTACGTCACCATTGACCGTGACATCAATTTAATTCATCATCATGATTATTTTCAATGTCATGAATGAAATTACCAATCATACAGCAATATCAAATGTTGTAAAGGAAGCCCTTGTCAAATAAATGAGATAAGGGTAATAAGGGTGAAGTCCCGCAGCCCTTATACCTATGAAAGTAATAAGTGCTTAGGGATAGCACGTGTCACGAGAATAGGAAATTCATTAGGAACGAGTTGAAAATGTGTATAAGGATTCAATAAACTGTGTCTAGTGCTTGGTTCATGAATAGGGTGCAATACTGTATTTATAATTTCTAGGACTTAGTTGTTTGTGTTGTGATACCTAAAGAAAGAGATAAATAATTATCTTTTAATCTAAAATTAATTTCCTGCCAAATGAAAATAATAAATACCACAGCAAACGTAAACATAAGCTTTGGTCTTTTGAGCAAAGTGCGAATGGAAGGAAAGAGTCACTGAAATAAATTACACTGTGTATGGTATGTGTGGTTGTCTTATTATTGCAAATAATGTTACGCATTATTAAAAGCGATTGCAAACGCATTTATAAAACGTTGCACGATCTTGAGGCAGGCAATGTCTTAATGAGGCGTATAATGAGTACACATCGCGCTCTCTCCAGGCTTATTGGTGGAAGAGGTCAAAAGGGAGCAAGTGGTATTTCTTGATAAATTTTCGAAAACTTGAGTTGATAAGGATGTCCGATCAAATCTGACAAATTATATTATCTATGACAATAAACATTTTTATCTATTTTGTTTAATATCTGTTGTGTTTTTTTTTTCTTATTCATCTTATACAACTCAGTATTAATTATTGACAGTACTTTTGGTTTGTCTTACATATAGTAATACAGCTTAATACCATTGTATTCAAAGTCATTGTCCTTTTGTAATACTGCATTATGCATGTAATGCCTTTTTGTACAGCAACATTTTTGTGAAACATCAATTACGTACAACTTTCGAGAGCAGACTGCTATATAAGCATAGGTAGGAAACGAGATATAGTTGAACAAAAGCGCTTAATTATCTGTGCTTAAAAGAGGATCCATTGTGAATACACCTACTCACCAAGAGCAACGAGAAGACTTGTAATATGTGTTACATACCTGAAGAGATAAAAGAACTGGGTACCATTCGTCCTACACGTTTATTTTCAATCTCTTGCTCATAATTTACCAGGTCCTTTGTTTACTTATTAATCCTTTGTATTCCGTTCTGATGCCTTTAAAAGTTAACTTCTTTATTTAAGTTTTCAACTTTTCTCAAAACAAAGCCCGGCATGCTTGGTTTCGCGATTGTGTCAAAGTGCAACATGAAATAGAAATTCTTATCATATTGTGGTAGAGTTGCAAACAATTTCTGATTAAAACATTAAGTGGTCGATTTTTTCTTTTGGTCTTAGCACTGATTCTAAGTAGTTGTCAACATTATATATCAGCAATCATTCAAATTGAATCTGTTCCGACAGCAATTCAAACCAAAAAATGTATATGCGGCAATTGAATCGCATTTAAATCGCTAGCCTGGCAGGTCTAACACATATGCTACAATGTTTTATCAAGTCGCAGTATTGTGATAATGGTAGAAATTAATTTCTACCTAAATTTTGAGTAAATTGAAGCGAGTTTCTGTATTGTTTATTGCTCCTAATTAAAACAAGCATTGTATCGTCTACAGTATCGCCTGAAAACGGTGAGCTCAAAAAAGTTTACATAAATTAGGTCGCCAGCAAGACAAGATTCCTGCGAATAAAGTAAGGAGGACTGGTATTGCAAAGTAAGTCCCACATAAAAAAAAGCAAGTTAAAAAGTCTGCGCTTGTCGGGTTCTCAATTAATTATGAACTTTTTCTCTCCAATGGATTCGTGCAAAAAGCCCTAAATTTTATCTAAGATCTCAGATAATGTTCATTCTTTGTTTCTTCTTTAAAACCTTTATTGAGAAAAATAAATATTATTTTTGAGTATGATATCTCTTCATATACAAGCATTATAAGATTCGTCATAGAAGGTGTAAATAATGCGCATATGCTGGTTAGGGATGTGCAGCTCGAATTGCAACCGAAGGTGAAGGCAATAAAAAGCGAAATAAACAAAAGCCAATTAAAATTCCAATGTTTTATGCTTATGCCCATGACTGGGCATTTTCTATTACTACTTCATTTCTTTTTCAGCCGCAGTCAGTGCTCGCGATAAATTTAACTTTTATTTTATTTCAATTCCAACCAACGCACCATCGTTGTTCTTAGCCAATTAATTGGCTGTTAGTAAACATTTTACATTTCTGCTAATATCCTTCGCTGCACTTTGTATTTCTCAATTTCAGCTCAGTCCTCAGCTCTTTTTCGATTTTTGTTTGCTTATTTGTCGCATTACTTATACATGCGAAAATAATAATTAATTGGTCAATTAATTACGGGAACTTAGTTGCTAAATAAATCGGTGACTTGAATGCCAGCCAATAATACTTATAAGTTTTAACTCATAAAATAAATATAAATTTGGAGGTGCATATTTAAGAATCAAGAATCTTACTATCTATACAGGTGACTTTCCAGATGAAAATGAACTTTTAAGCCTACTTCTCGTACTAGCACTTGAACAGCAAATTTCTTGGTATTTTTAAATTAAAATTAGAGTACAAAGAAGCTAGTTATTGAAGAAACTTTTTGTACAGGCAACAAATTGCACTACGAAAACAGATTAGAAGTGACGTATACTTATACACAATTAATGTAGTATTTTTACCAAAAACATTGGTGAAAAATAATTAACTTGAAACTTTATGACATGGCAAGAAGGAATCAACATTCTAAAGCCATTTAAATCCTGTTGAAAAGTCAAGATGCGTGAAGACTTGTCTCGACTTTTATATTGCGAAATGTTCACGTTCACGCTTGGTTATTAGTTTAGTTAAAATTTAACGGTGTTTGGTGAAACTCCATTTATTGAAGCCTCAGAAACCCAAAATTATATATATATATATATATATATATATATATATAAAGAAATTGCTGCTGTATTTTGGTAGTCACTCGCTTTGGGATGATTTCTTCTTTTATCACTCACCTGAAACAAAAACAAACAAAAAAAATCAGCAAACTGCAAATTGAAAATGCAAGTAAAACATATAAATGGAATTGTGAGCCTAAAACTAGTTTATTTATTAATAACGTTAACCCAAAACAAACTTTCATAAATGAAAGAAAAAGCAATGAGCTCTCATCCGCGTCCTTCAAACACGTTTGTTTTGCCATTCGCGAGTAATGTAATGATACATAGAATGAGTCATAGCTAACTGGCGAAACTCGAGAAAAGCAGCATCTTATTTCAGCTTCAAAAGATCTTAAAAATCATTATCTAAGTAATGAAACTGTCTAGATGCAATTCTGTGATTCATGGAAATAAAGAAGTTCGCACGGCGGCTCAAGATCCAAACACGGGCGATAAGTTAGGTTGGGTTAGGCTTGTGGAGTTCACAACTGCATGCCAGAGGAAGACGTATGAACTGGTTGCAGCAGGAAGACGGAGGACGCCGGCCATGAAAAGAGCTGCATTGAAAAGAATGAAAGTAAAGTTTGAAATAAGATATATCACGGAATGTCGTTGGGTTAAACAACTTATACGCGTTTAGTGCAGTTAACTTAGCACACAACCGCAACACGACACGCTTTGCAATATACAAGTGATTGACTCTATCTAAGCAAGTGAAAAAGTTCCTCTATGTATAATATGGCTTCAGAACTAAGGCAAAGGTTCAGTTGACTCTAACACTTTAAACCATTTTATTTTCCTTATTTGGCTCATATTCAATTTCCTGCTATTGGCTACAATAATTTTCATTTCGAAAAGTTTCCGAATAACGTATTACACAAATTCCTTTCAAAATTATCACGCAAAAGAAATCCACTTGGTCTCCTCCAACTCTTTCCTGAGAGTTCATTGCGTGCATGATGCTCTTGAGGAACGAAGTAAGAAACGGTTAAGAAGCAACCGACCAACAGTTCGACATTCACGTATGCGCGCTTACGGGCTCATTATAACAGACCTTAAAAGGTACCGAAACCGACGCCAGCTAGAATCCAACAGCGATAACACTAAGCTAAAAGTAACAAGACAACAAGATGATTCTGCGGGAATAATGTAAGCAATTTTGGGAATGTCAGCAAAGATATGACAATCATATCATATCGCATTAAGCTTATTAGTGGGAAGAATGATGAGTTGCAAGTTGCAATTAAATTATGCTAAAAATCTAATGCAAAACTCGTGTCAAGCAATTTGCAAGATCATCATATTATTGTTTACCCTTTAGACTTTTAAATGTTACAAATAAGCCTCTTTCTACAATCTGCAAGTGGTCAATATTTAACTGGAGACATAACCAGGTGTTGGACCATTGACATGACATCTAAGAATAAAATGCAACTACAGGACTCAACAACGAAGAAGCCAACGAGTCTGAAGCGTGTACTTACATTCGTTCGGTGGAGCAATAACTGAGTAATTTGCGCCCACGTTTAGTAGTCGACGCGGCGAGGTCCTTCACCATGCTATGCGAGTTCTCATTTGAGAAATAAACGTTAACCATCGGTAACTAAACGAGAAGAAGAAGAGAAAGAAACGGCGTATACTTCGAAGCACGTTGTTTCCACATTATGTTTGGCTTGCTCAGGTCAAGTAAGAGGAGTTCTGCTCCGCGCTTACTTGGGTGTTAGGGCAGCACGAGTTCAGCAAATTGCATTTGCATATGGTTTCTATTTAGTCTTTTAATAGATAAAATTAGCATGATACGACTATATGCATAAGGTAATCGGGCAATAAACGCTGATAAAGTTGCTTCTAATGATGATCCTATCGCCGCCAGCTTGATGGACAAGAAGAACGAAGAGATTCCACCGATTCAAATGTACCCACTGTCATGAATGATATGATAGATAGGAAGCGCAACGAAAATAATAAAAATAAATAGCGTGAGCCAGCTAACCGACATTGTTCGTAGTTCCCTGGCTTTAGACTTTGGCCAGTTGCAATTTAGCAGCCATGTTGATTATTTATGGGGACGTGGGCGAAGAGAAAATCGAAAAATGTTCTAAGTTGATAGAACTCGTATCTCTATAATCATGATTCGTACCTACTCTAGCTTTGAGATGAGCATTTATTACATTGATTTCTCTCTTGGTGAGGTTCATTGCCCTTAATAAAGTCTATCATTGAGCTTAGGTTGTCATTATTGGTTGGTCACAATAATAGAAGCAGCACATAAAATCAGAGAGACACATCCCAATCGCTATCATTAAGCAAAATTTGAAGGAATATCAATTCAAAGCTTGTAGACAGAAGCGGAACCAAACACGTGAAACTTTGACTTGATCCAGAATTTCAGCCAAAAGGACCCAGCCGTTTTCGCGCAGGGGTATTTCCATGTGACCTCGCCACCTTCCAGCGTTTAAAATCGGCGGCTCATTGAGTTGTATGAGCCCCATATGAAATATATGCATACAATTCAAACCACCCCGATCGATCTAAATTTCTTAAACAATATTTCAATCCTATTTGAAAGGATATATCCTGAATTTCAACCAAAAAGACCCAGCTGCTCTTGCTCAGATGTTTTTCTAAATAATACGATTTGTAGAGTCAGTCGTCAACTCCGTTGATTGTACCTTGTCAAAGCGCACGATGCACACACAAGAGAAACGAAAACAATTGACAAACGTTATATAACCAGGTGACGCAATAAATATAGGGAATTGGGACTGATTGCCGATGACTTATTGGAATTAATAGAATTTGTCTGCAAGTTCTTCGGTCTCCTACTAATTTCTCATTTTTCAGCTGTGGTGATTCTCCCACAGTAGATTTTTTTCCTCGTAGGATTGTAATTTGATACAACAGAAAGGATATGCTGCCGTTTTCCGCCTTTGTTTGTTCAAGACCCTTCCCAAGTGATTTCTTGAATTAATCTTTGAACGTCTGAACAGTAGTTGATGATTACAATGCGACTTGCACTTCTGTTCAGTTTCTTGCTGTTGGTGTGCTCTTCCTCTTATTTGAGTAATTAATTAATTAATGCCATTATTAAAAAATTACAAATTTCCAGCATATGTTTACAACATTTTACGGTTGAAATTCAAACCCAGTGCCCACTGAATTCGGTGTAGTCATTAAAACTTATTACACATGCATGCAATGTGTACTTAATTGAGCGCACACATACACGTGTGCCTATATGTAGATATGCTTTTGATGTATGATGGCACTTGCAACCAGCAATAACGTGTTATTTGTTCCAGTAATGTAACATTGACCATGAAATGCACCATACAGATCCGTATTCAATTTTATCTGGCCTATTCAACGTGCTCTCCATTTACTCAGATATTAATATTTAACTCTGTGTGTGAACCGAAATTACTCTCCTTGAGCACAACGTGATTGTTACCCGTCATATCAACTCGGCAAAGCTACCCTGTATCAGATTAATGATGTTATGATATGATAGTACGCACAACAAAGTAGAATCAAAGCACTGCGTACTCTTCATATATCACTCTAAAAAGGCATCATCATGCGCATCATGATGACGCAGAGGAATGAGCACATTCATATTCCAGTTAAACTTATTTCTTTTAATATTATTCCATATTAGTTTGAGATATAAAAGTTATCAAATTCTAGTGTAGTCATTATGCAAACAATATATATATATATATATATATATACAAAAAAGTTCAAAATTACAACGGGCACACAAATCTTATTCATCAATGCCTAGTGTCTTTTGTATACTTTGTCGCTCTTTGGTGTACTCTTTGTCTCTGAGGTTCGTTTTCCTGTGATTGTTAAAAATAAGGGACGCACCCATAACACCCTCGTACGATTATGCCACTCCGATGTTCACCGACGTCTTGTCATTCTTTGTTACTCGCCTCCTTCACGTGTTTTTGTTCATTTGGTGCGCTGCATTATCATCTCCCACGTCATTTCTGTTGTTGAAGTTAAGATTGGCTCATTTATTTGCTCATAATAATCGAGTATTTGTACATATATAAAACTCTAGATGGTGTGTGTACCTGTATATTATCACATGAAATAATTATAAACAGATTGCTTTATGAGCTCGACTATGCATGCGTTCTATCTTGCTTTGGATACCGCTTTCATTATTTTGGAAAAGTGTGAACTGCGGATTACCTTGTGAGATAGCAACTCATCTTCAAAACACGCATAAAGATAACATATATTCTATAAATTTCGGAGAGAATACAACAAGAGATCATCGCCAGCCCTCATTATCATCAGCGACGGATTATGCATATTTACTATGCATTATTTTAATAAATTATTATTAAAATAGTGAAGAGAGGACAATCCGAAAATAGATGCATCCTTTACTACGCCATTTTGAATATGCGCTCAGTTATGACGATATAAAACCATAATGGATGCCAATATAATCTTAAAATGCTGGTCGGAGCACTAACATACCGCAAGTATAAGATAAATTTTGTAATTAAGTGAGCGCCCACGTTATCGAACCTTTTCATTGTTGACCTATACAGCATGCCGCGCTGTCAATTGAAAATCCCAAGGAAGGCAGAACATGCTCGCCTAACATTTGAAGCGAGGTGGTGCTGAAGAAGAAAAGAGCGCCTTACTACGTCGGAGTCATTTTAACCAACCTTGTTGATATGTTTATGATTTTCTTGGAAACAAAAGGAGAAGGAACTATCCAAAGGTATTATTCATGAAGGTCTCTTTCAGTCAATTTACAGACCTATTTTAGGATAGCTATTTGACCATATAACAAATTATGTTGTGATGTATAAGCACAGTCAACTAAAAAGCAATTTTTACAACTCTATAGTAAATTTTGAAAACCAAAATGCATGACAATTTGAAATTTGTCTTCGGTTCTCGAAGTATTGCATACCTATTTAATCATTCTCGTTGACACCCAAACAGACGTAGGTTTTCATGTTTGCTCTCCGCTGTATTTGTTTTGTGTCTTAAGCGGGCTTTATAGCAGGGGCTTAGCAGTAAACCAAGAATTTTCAAGATTCTAATACTCTAAGAACATGCATAACGTGGATAGGCAAATGGCGCTCGGTCGCCGACGAGACGTTCTACGTAAAATAAAAACGAGGCAAACGGCAAACAAGGTCGTCAATGAACAGTCGCATGAACGATATGGCCGGATCAGCTATGGAACGAAACACGACATGAAAGAAAATATTCATTGTGGGTGGTCGAGTGACTGTTTCGGTCAGGTGTCTTTCTTTCATTGTTGCTTGTATGTACAAAGTCTCAGTAGTCTCCATCTTTCGTGTGGTAAGTCTTTTTTGTGAATAGTATGTCCATAGACTTTACACACTACTACTCAGACTATTCATGGCTTATGATTGTGATAAGCTTGTGATAATGTGTTATACATGGTTATGCTGAGAGCAATCAGTACTTATTCATGTATGCATACCAGTTAATTGCATACTGATAAGCGAATAGGTGAATACAATGTGTAAATAGAAAATGTGTAGTGTTTTTGTAATAAAACGAATGTACAGTTAGAACATAAGTATAGAAAAGATACATAAATAAGGCTGTTAGATCATTTGAAGGGAGAAGTTCTGTCAAAATTGGGATCCGATAATTTATTTCTTCAGCTTAACTAACCGAAATGTTTTCAGGCCAGTTAACAAAAGTGCACTAGTGGCTGCTAGGGTTTAGAAAACACAGATTATTTCGTAATTTAATAAATTTAGTTGGTAATTAGCAAAAGTATCGAAATAATTGTATAACTATTATTTGAAAAGTCTATCATAGCAAGCATTCTCAAGAATGAATCTCGTGTTTGTAAATGAATGAATCTGTACGTACAGAGTGCCAATATATTCATTGATTGTGAAACTGCCAATGTCTAATAAATTGAACAACATACTATCTGTATCGATTGCATTTACTCCCAATAACTAAACTGAGTTTGAGCCATTAGAATCAATTAGGCAACATTATTTGTAAGACACTGTTTGTACTACTTCCAATACCCTCGCGCGATTAAATAATCAAATCTCTTATTATTATTTATCATAATTATATTATATGTCATCAGTATTATGATTTGAATGTTGGAAAATGTAGAACTTGATTGTAGTCAGACGTACAATTCCTTTTTCATTTGACAATGAATTCTCCTCAATGAAGAACAAGGTGTGATTATGATTGAATTCAAATAGTCAATGAACTACAAGAAGGTTGCATAATAAATAACATCGAAGAAAGTTCATTCCTACGGGATTGAATTAATTTAATCGTGTTTAGGCTCTCAACCATATAAGTTGGAAGCATAATGATATTTCCTAAGGCGAGTACAGTCAATTGCGTTTCAGTTTTCTGCTCGGAGATCTTGCATAGAGCATGGTGAGAGAAGTATTGACAAGTGCTCTCTACTGAATAGTTCCATTTATAGCTTTCATCAATGAATCTATCAATTTAGAAGACTCCCTCGTGCAGACTCTTCTATGTGGGCCAGTTTGGTTTTTCATTAAGCTGTAGTTTTCTGTTCCATTGCCATTTTCGGCAAACCTACTTGCTCATTACATTTCCTGTTCTTTTAAGGGTTGTATTGCTCTGTCTGGTTCAAATCCTGTCGGCTTGTTGGTGCACTTCTCCATAGCAATTGATTGTGAAGCTTTTCTTATAAAGCTAATTGCAATCCCATTCATTGCATTAAAAATACTGGCATTTGCATACAATGATGATACCCAACACACTTCCTAACACCAAGCTAGCAGCATGAACTTGAAGTTAAACTTCTTAAGCCTGTACCGGTCCATATGCGAGGGACTCCAAGAGTGAAATAGCAACTCCGCGAAACTCCTTCAGTCAATCCGCGACCGTTGTTCAATTGCACAATGGGCTCCGTAGCGTTTTGTGCCCCCCTTTTTATATAAAAGCAGCAACTAGTACCCTTTATGGTGTCGCGCTTCTTACCAATACAGCAAAAGTGTTTTGTATATCAAGCAGCATGTTGCATGTCAGCAGAAATGCCCAAAGTGAATTGCAACAATAAATTTCAGCCTCTTGCGGCACTAAGTTCCAAGCTACAAGCTCTAGGAACAAATGTATTTATGAGTGCTGCCATTCGAACACTTGCTTGTTGTTGGTTTTGAACTCGGCGCGACTACAACTTCATCCTAAAGAGGATTATTCTTGATACATCGACAGAATTCAAGAGTTATTACAAGCAAATTCGTGTAAACTGTAACTATCCATAAATTATATTTTTAAATAACTCAAATATTTATTTATATTCATATCTACAAATAGGAATATTCTGTGCAAGGTATATAATTTATGCAAATGATCACACCCTCCAGTATGTACTAAATAAAGTAGGTGAGTGGGAGGCGTCCAATTCGTCACGTTCAATTCATTACACTAATATAAATCTTCCATTCATCGAATGTCGACTGAAAGCTGAGCCTATCCCCTAGGTAATATTCCAAAGAACGGGCATGTTTATTGTGATTTTAAAAAGATTAGTCAGGTGCACAAGTCCTAAATTCTTCGAAAAACCATTATGAAAGTTAGCCGAATGTAATAATCTGCGTTTAATTGTGGTCAAGTGATCACACAACCTGACTTATGTTTTAATGCAATCACAATAAAATACATATAGTGGTAGTGTTACCAATGAAAGTAAAAATAAACAAAAGAGTAAACTTAACGGCCTTCATGCAGCCGAAACCGCAAAGTTCTAAGAGCTAATAATTGAAGCTGACGCACCACAGAATCTGCAACCAAGTGAAAAATGAGTCCGTGAGTTAAATAAATACCGATGAAGGTCGGATGCGCATCATTTTTCTTTCCTTTTCATGTGCGTCCGGTACAGTGCCGAGAGGAGATGAGAAAAAGGTGTGCCCGGTGATATCACAGGTAGAACACCAAAGCCATAACCAAATGCATTTTAATGCACCCTTGGCGTTTCTCTTTCGTAGGTCGGGGAGAATGGACTTAGGACTAAGTCTACACTTTTCTTTCTACCTTCTTGGTCGAATGTAGACACACAATTTATACAACAAATAGTTGACATGTTACGTGAGTGGCTCAATGGGGTGTTTAAGATTTTTGTTATAAGGGAGGGACAATTTTCGAGGTCTTCTATACGGTCAAGGTGATATTATCTTTGAAGCCGGCTCTTTGAAATGCAGAGATATTTTTGTTTTATTTAACTCCAATACAATATCGTAGACACCTCCAAGGTTTTATGCGCTGCCTAAACTATATAGATTGTTGATACAGTACATTAGCAATATTTATGATTAAACTAATGAAATTCATTTAAGTAGGGTTAATTAATTTGTGTTCTTCTCAACTGTACAAGCCAAATAATTAATTATTAAAAAAATACCATCTGCGAAGATGCGTAGATATTTTCAATACGAAAGTCAGAACTGTGCTGGATTTTTCTTTTTGGTTGCAATACTGCAAACTTTGTAGGCATCAAGTTCTCAGTAATTTCTGCAGGAAAGCATGGGGCATGCAGGTGATTGGAATGCCGTGGGCAGAAACAAAAACGTTTCACCTAACAAATAGAGAAGTAAATATTCCTAACGCATATATAAACCAATGAGTATGCAACGAAATCTTATACTACATCCGACAAAAGCTGCCAAACAACTAAAACGAAAAACCTAACTCATCATCACAGTCTACAATATCAGACAAAACATACGGGTTTCGACTTGTCATTAACTGAACTCTAAACAACTAAAGGCAAAATAAATCTCATCTTAATTTTCGAGGATGATTTCTGATAATTTACAGGAAAGCCAGATTCACATGGTATGTTCAACTGAATAGTATTTAATAGTAAACGATAGCAGGAGACACCGATGTTGACCAGCAGCCTGTTACAAGCTCGAATTGAAGAATTCAGTCCATCAATTCGTATTCAATACGGCGCATTCTCTTAGGCTTTCCGCGCGTGTTGTATGTTTGCTTCAAGATATTGAAAGCTTTACATGATTGGTGAACGCAAGATGGCTTTCAATAAAATGCAATAGCTAACAGGTATATATATACAAGAGCAATGTGTTTAATGTTCCATCATTGTTTCGATTCAAATGTACCAAAGATCAATGCATTTTAAATACATAAAAGCGAATAATCCTATGTCATTCGGAAATAATTCGTATGCATCAACTTACATCACTTTTAATTTTAAATTAATTTTTTGTAAGCAGAATCAATGCGATAATGTTCGTCATTTCTTTCATGTTTATTCAAGTTATAATTTATAATTATCAGTACATTGAAGAAAACTATATGCTTTCTGAATGCACTAACTTGAGGCATATATTTTATTAAGATCGAGCTTTACTAGATTCTAATGACTAGTAGATTGTTATTGCATTCAGATTACATTCGAATTGCAACTGCATCAGTACCACGAAGCAGAATAACAATGATTGAAATAATTCAATTATATGCTATCGCTATTTTATTACACATATCTTTAATGCTTATTTCTTATCAATATGCATAAACAATTAAGGCGTGCCCAAGAGAAGTCGCTTGCCAGAACTATTTGAATAAGTCCCCACAAACGTAAAAAGCACCTAGTCGTGCATATGTGTGTGGTTATTGATAAACGCATCCGCTTAGGTATTGGAAACTAAATTTTTCTACAAGTTCAATGGAAGGAGGATAAAAGTATAAGGCTTGGAAATTCACATTTAATATACTTGAATACTTCAGTAAATGTTTTAAAATCAATTACTTATAATTTATGCTAAAATAAATCAAATATTTTACAGCTGAAAATCAAAGAAAGGCATAGACACTCGTAGCTTGAAAAACATTAACGACCTACTTAATTTGGAAATGAGAAAAGAATTTTTGTTAACGGTGCATAGATAGTTAAAGCACGTGAATAATTTGACACATCTTTGGCCCCTTATTCTTCTCAATGATGAAGTTGAACTCCAATGTACTACATTATTGTATTGTGAATATGTGAATATTATCAATTAGTAATTCGTTTCAGAAGAATTTAAAAAGATGGATGATACCAGCACAGTGTGGGTAATCTGTGATACAAATAAATGTTCAAAAGAATTAGCAAAGTTAAAATTAAGTATGACTCCTCTTAAGACAAATTTAGATAAGTTATTCGAAGCCAAAAATAAAATATGGCTAAATTTAAATTCAAAAATAGATATTACATACATGCTACAAGTTAGTTCAAATAAAACGTGATAAATCGATCAATAAAAAAATATATATTATAACAATGAATTGCTTAGTGCACATGCATGATTTGGCTGTGGAGACTGTCATCGAATTATTAATTAATGCTTCTTGAATTAAATCATCTTCTCTCTTCTTATGAATCCGAGTTAACTGTTTTATTAAAACAAGTGTCGTTTTTCCTGAACAACCAGTTTTGCGCATCAACCTTTTTACTATGCATTAAAATGCGGCCAATAAATAAAACATGCTCAATTTGCATAAAAAAAAGCAAACGCAGCCTTGAAAACTTAATAGATCCTTCGGTTTGCGGCTCATAATTTAGGCGGTTTTGGGTTATACATACAAAACAAAATATAATCTGTTAGAATATTACATCGAACACAATTTTACTATCGTTTAATTCCACACACATTAATTTCATAAAAGTATTGAAAACTTACCATGCTTTGTTATTACTGTCCTTATGTTGAGCAACGCTGAAACCAAAGTAAGTACCCGGCTCGCCTACTTTAACAATTGGACTCCGGTTTTCCAAATTAAATGCGTGTACAGAGGCATTATTTAAAAAAGCAAATGATGATAAACTAACATAGAATTTTATTAACACCAATATGTTAAAGTTTAATTTCACATCACAATTATATTTAAAATTATCCACTTTCCATTTATTTTTGAACATCATATTTAAATCTACAGAAACTGAACACATCAAAACGATAAGTATTAAGTAGGTTTAGATATGAAAATATGACTATTACAACTATAATATATCTATATATCCTTTGTTATTACCAATAAGTTTCATTCTAACTTTTCTTAAAAAGCGCGAAAGTCATTTTTAAAATGAATTTGAATCCACGAATGCGATTAAAACTTCTTCGAATAATAATTTAAACTTGGTTAAGCAAAGATTCCGAGATCTTTAATGTTTTTTGTGATTGTTACGTGATATAATATAATTTTCTAGTGTTATATTATATTGTACAGCAACCTCAACATCGCCGAGTCGAACTAATACTAAACGCATTAAGCAGTAGTACTCGCGAACGCGATAGATCCCCCCGCCAGATACTGATATACCAAGGGTAGGGATCACAGTCCCTGAATTGCGGATGACATTTGTCCCGGGAGTATGAAGTTTACAGGAAATTAAAAGCCATAATATTCAGGATTGACAATTTTACTTTACTACTTAAGTTTTAAACAGGCATATAAATTACATTAATAATTTTGAAAATAAATACAATGAATAATGTCCAAGTTTATTTTTATATTTATTTTACATATGGATATATTAGCAATTTTAATTTTATTTAATCTTTTTCTGAAAATGATATTTAAACAATAATATCATAATTTTCCCTTAATCTGACATTATATTCAAAAATATAATATTTTGTGTTTACTAATTTGAGTAATAAAATTGGTAAAATCTTCTAATTTACTTACTATCAGTATTAATACATATTCGTTCGTTTATAAACAATGCAATTGACTACATTGAATCCATAACGTAGGCAACTAACATTCCATCTATTGCATTTTGTAGGGAATTAATTCAATGCTACTTAATAAAACAAAATTTATCCTTCATTCATGGTATTTAAAAATTATATTTCAACTTGTATAATTGTTTATTATATAAATTCAATATTAAAATCTAGAAATCCAATGATAACCTATCAACTCCATATGGACATAGATTATTAATTAAACAATTTTGGCAATTAGGTTTCTTAGGAAGACAGGTTTGCTGTCCAAACCCAACAAGCAGCTGATTTACTTCCTGCCATAAATTTGCCGGCAACCATTCCTCCAATTGCTTCTGTGTTTGCTCTGGAGTTGTGCTAATAACCCATCCCAAACGATTACAAATTCGATGCAGATGAGTGTCCACACCTATGTAATTTTAAAATTATTCTACTGCATCTATAATAGTGTTAAATGCTTTTTTTACCTATACCAGTGGCTTTACCCCAAGCTGATTGCATACACAAATTAGCCATTTTCGGACCAACACCACTCAATCCCATTAATTCTTTTAAAGAGTTGGGAATATCACCATTATACTTCTCCTTGAGTATCTTAGTTGTTTTTTTTATATAGACAACCTTTTTCTGCATGAATAGTAATATTAATTATTTATTAAAAGCAATATTAAAATAAGTTGTAAATACCTTCCAAAATCCGACTGGATAAATTAAATCACTAAGTTCTTCATCTGATATGTTAAGAATGGAATCAACATTGCATCCATGTTTGATCAGCTTTTGCATTGCTGCATAAGTAACTTCATCTTTAGTTTGTGAGCTTAGCATTAGTGACAAAAGTTTTTGATAACGTTGGTCAATCTGACTGGCATTTTCATCTTGACATTTATGACAACCCATAGAGTCAACAGGAGCATCTTGTTTTTGTCGCATTAATCTAATATTTTCTAGCATTTCTCTCCAATATGTAGGAGGATAAGTGTTTCCATTCTTGTGGTATGTATATTGAATTTCCTCATGTGAGCTTGTACTCATTCCAGAAGAAATAAGATTATGTGATTTACATTCTTCTTTAATTGCAACAATTTTTGATAGCTCAGTTTTCATTTTCTTTGCATGAATTGGTTCCTCTTCTATTTTCTCAGAATGTGAGCCTATTGCTGTAGAAACTTGATTTTGGGCTTTACATGCTTCCTTGTTACCTAGATTATACATCCTTTTAGTTTTTTAATGTTCCTGAAAACTTTTGGCTATTTTCTGTTTGGAAAAGCTTGATATTTACGAAAAACATTTCACGCGATAACTTATAGGTTAGATACAGTTAATTATAAACAAAGTTTTAAAAACATATAAATATGTACTGTATAATCTGTGATTCACAGCGTTAAGCCTACGAACAACTTGTTCCTTCTTGACAATTTAGATTTATAGCAATTTTTTACTATTTTATTTGTCGCAGTTAAATCTGCGCGTTAGGTCAGTCAATAACATTGATGCATTGCATTAAGTGGCGGGGCGAAGGCGATTATTTGTTCCGCTGCTTTTTTTAACATTGATTAGGTATTAAAAGAAAAGTATAAATTCAATAAAAGTTTTGCACAAATGGCTTGCTTCTGTCTACGTGCGTTCCACGGCATGTTGAGAAATTTATACAGAAGAATCCCAATTGCAACTTTGAACCAACTTATTGATAGTACCTGTACATAATCTTGGGATATTACACATATGCTGGCAGAATATCCCATACTAATGTCAACATCTGGACCAGAGACTTTCAGTTAAAAAATAAGTTATTACAGTTTTGTACCTAATTGCATGCATTACTTATACTAATTTATTAGGTTGATACAGATTACCCACCCCAAATGATCCGGAGACACAATGACACAAAAGAATGACAGGCAATACAAAATATTTCAATGCGTTAGGAAAATCGACAGCCAAATGGAACAGACGGTTGTATTTCAAAAGTAATATTTGTAAGTGTCGTTTCGATAAGACACGAATTTGACTTCTTTGGATAGCCGAAGACGTTCTCGCACGGCGACAAATGCCGATGCTCAATTATCATAATCCTAATTTAAATCCATCCCATAAAAACCGCTTTCGCTAATGTATAAATCTAACCAATGTCTAATTCAAATATGATTTATGTTTCATAATTAGGTGAAGTCTACAGAAGTCTACAAAATATTTAAATACTGTAAGTAAGAGTGAAAATTATCAGATATTTATATCACTATCTCCTGGGAAAGTACGTAAAATAGAGACTAAACATAATATTTTCTTTCTAATTTTATTCAATTGTTCATAACTTTGAAACAACTTATCCCACAGGAACTTGCTATATATTAATCGAAAGTACATTAAATTCTCTTTATGCTACATTATAGCAAGTTTCTCCTACTCTACCAAAAAGGGCACAAAGTAGGATGAAAAATAACTACTTCGATAAAGTAATATGATTTTTAACATTTAAGTAGTTTTAACTTCAAAACTAATTATCTCACAGGAGTCAAATTAGCACCGTTAAAAAGCTCAATAAATTCTTCAGATAGGTTGCATTAGGAATCTCCTTACCCTTCAAAAAAGCTCAAAATAGGGTGTAAAATATCTATGTCAACAAAATTATGTGTTTTTATTTTTAAAATAGATATAATTTCGGAAATAATTATCGCACAAAAATCTTATTAGCACCGTTAGAAAGCTTATTAAATTTTCTTTATCATACGTTATATCAAAATTTTTATAACTCTTTGAAAGGACCTAAAACACAAAGTAAAATTAATATTTCTATAAATTTATGTGCATTTTATTATTAAAATAGATATAACTGCGAAACTAATTATTCCACAGCAATCTAATTAGCACCGTTAGAAAGCCTATTAAATTTTCTTAAAGATACGTTATATCAAGATTCTTCTTACTCTTTGGAAAAGGTCGAAAATGGGGGCTAACGTAGAAAGTTGTAAATTTGCTAGTCATGTTTTTTA
>JARJDU010029273.1:0-17970 GCA_030264695.1 Lissagria laeviuscula | reverse complement strand
TCTGCTTGTGCACAATTAAAATAAATAATAAATAGCAATAGTAAACGTACTTACATATTTTTAATAATAATTAACTTCTATTTTTCATACTTAATAAATAATTATAAGTTGGTTTGCATTACGTAATTAAAATGTTTTCATAGCAAAAAGCAAGAGAAAAATAACTCATGTTAAGAGGCTCATTTACGAAAATTTTCGGTTTGTGACTGATTACGACCAGGGCATTAGATATTTTCACAAAATTGAAAAGTATATTATTAAGCGAAAAATCATATACGCCCATTTTGTGGCCGAATTTGCGATTTTTGCCTTCAACTCGATATATAAGCCGCTAAAGTTAAAGTACGTTTTTCAAGGTTTTCTAAATTAATTTGAAAATATTTCTGATTCAAAGTTCGTAAAAGTAAAACGTTAGGAGCATAAGTTTTGTCAGCTCTAAAATTACGCTAATTAATAGTTAAAAGCTCAATTGGTGTGATCACCATCAGTCACGGCGCTAACATGGAGTTTCCTATACCAGTGTGGTGGTAAATAAGCCTCTTTTTTATAAAATCCAGTAAATTAAATACTTACTTCTATGTATTTCTGCTTTAGTCAAAAGAATTAATCAAAGTCTAGAATGATACAGCGCATATTTCAAAGATGCAGCCAGCACGTGCGGCATGCGAAAGATATACGAGTACATCGACTCATTACTGCATATATTCCAAGTTAAAGCAGCTTTTTCTCAGCTTAGCGTCGCATTCAAAGTATCTAGTGTGTAATTCGTAAAGAACGAAGATAGTTTTTAAAACACGCGAACAGAATCCAGCAGCTCGCATCGCAGTAAATTAAACAACATACGACGGCGATGGTGCTCGCGAAGTCCAGGCAAGAACAACAGCCACCATACTTAAACAGCTTAAAAGACAGAACACAGAAAAGTTGTTAGACGAGTTATAATATGTATGCCTCGGCCATGAGCAAGCGCTCGAAAATGAATTAAGTTAAGTAAAGTATAGTATAAAGCTATTACTAAGGCTCTGTTCACATCACCCAGCAAAAATATCTATTTATCTATTGAGTAAAAACTAAAATTTGCAAATTCATTTCGTGCCAAACTAAACAAAACTGCAAACGATTAGATTAGACTTAAGCAGCAAGGCGTCGAAATCGAGCGAGAAACACATTGCGCGCTTGAATAAATCTTGCGATTGCTTTTGTAGCTTAAATTTGCTTAGTAGAGTTTAGTGTGGCTTAGCACCTCCAGTTAAGTTGCTTGCCTTTTGTTAGTTGTAATTCGAATTCGGCGTTTTACAAAGCACGTCAGGAAGAAGAAAAAAAAAAAACTATGTGATTTTGATGTGGCTGTGGTTTTTACAACGCTGTTCTCCTATTGGCTAAGTCATGCGCGCAGTCATGTTGTCGGCAAAGAGCTGAACATGTTACGACGGACGTTAATTAATGTCGGATAATAATTAGTTATTAACGAGCGAATAAATATGAAACACGGGACGACGAACGAAAACGAAACGAATCGACTTTTGCGCATTTTGCGTTCACACTTACTTAGCTAAATAGATAGATCGATATGAAACTTGTTGATATCCTTTTGTATTTATTATAGAAACTGCTTAAAAGTATAAGAAAAGCTATGAAATTGCTATTGAAATCTATCCTCTTTTTTTTAATAAACAAAATCTTAGCCGAACTGCGTAGTTTTTGGTGTAGGCAGACAAAACGACGGTACGATACGGTTGTCCCGCGACCTATCCCAACGCGGAGCAGGAGATTGTCGTCTGACTGTAGCTGTGTAGCTGCTGATGCTGCTACGGTGCGGCACACCGTGCGCCGTGTACGCGCAATATTCTCATGTTGGATGTGGTGGTGTTGCTGCTGGTGCATGGAGCTGCTAGGAAAATCGAGTGAGAGTTAAGCGACGCGGCGTTTTGCCTGCGGCTGTGGTGGCGGAGGCGCCATCGCCTACGCAATAGGAAAGCGCACGCGCCGCACGGAAGCCTGTTGCGTGCCGACGTCCAGACGCCTAAATCCGAAAAGTATTGATTGCGTGTGGCTCTTGTTTGCGCTGTTTTCACTGCCGTCCGTCCGTCCTTTGCAGACACGGTAAAGCAATTGGATATATTTGTGTAAACGTAGCTGGCAGACACTCACTCACTTGCTCCTGCTGCTGCTACTATTCAATTTCGGGTTTTATTGTCGGAAGATTGTAATGAGGAATAAGGTAACGCTTTGAAGTTGTTGGTATAATCAGGGAAATGAAAGGAAAAGTTTGATCACAATTTTAATAAGAAATTTGTATTTACATATAATATGGATGCATATTTTATCGTAAAGTATTAGTAGGTAATTAGAGATAAGTTATCATGGTGTCTTATCACTTTTAGAGTAGAGTTCTATAGGCTACTTATGCCTCATTTATTTAGTTTATTAGAAATTAATCTCTCGGGTAATCCAAATTAAAAGTTCTTTTCTAAGAGTATTGTTAAGTCGTCCTGTCAGTCTTCTATAGATTTTTTGAATTTGTTGGATTATTTTATTTTATTTCAATACAGTTGAAATTTAGATTTTTATTGTTTACTTAAGTCAGTCAGTATGTGATTTAATTTTAATTTTACTAAGTAAAACAAGTTAAGTGTGTTGCATACAATAAGATAATGCAAGGCAAAGTAAAATCGAAGTATTTTTATTAGGAATGTGAGTCATTATCATAACAATTAATTTATTCTAAACTAATCTCTGATGTATGCGATTATAATATATTGAAATACTTAATTCTCCTATACTTCTGTATAAATTAAATAAACACAATTTACAATAAAATTATTTTTTGTTGCAGCCTCGGCCCGTGTGACCTCCAAGAGCCGGTCTGGGCCAAGATGAGTAGTGCCCTCACCGCTGGTGTTAGCAAAAAACGTAAAAAGTCCGACACGAAACCGCAGGCGCAGATGTAAGTACATTATCACATTAATCATAAACAGTTTTAATTTACACATAATACATTTCTTTTATTTTTACTAAAGAGGCTTATTTACCTCCAAACAGGTATAAGAAACTCCGTGTTAGTGCAGTCACACTAATTGAGCTTTTTTTTTCACGAAATTTTATAGCTGCTAAAAACTATGCTTTACGTTTTCGTTTTACTTTTTCGAATCGGAAATATTTTCAAATTAATTTAGAAAATCCTGAAAAACGTACTTTAACTTTAGCGGCTTATATATCGAGTTAAAGGCAAAAATAGCAAATTCGTCCACAATACGGGCGTATATTATTTTTCGCTTAAAAATGTACTTTTCGAATTTTGTAAAAATATCAAATACCCTGGCCGTAATCAGTCACTAGCCGAAAGCAAATTTTTGTCCCATTTACTCAAGCCAAATTCACCAAAATTGTTGCTCTTTATTTAAAACATATGCGGGCTATACGCATTCGACCTCACCTTTTCTTTGCTGCCCGCTTCAACTCAGATCAGACCTTCCGGAGAAGTTCGTCGGGTAAATGAGCCTCTTAACTTAATAAAATAAAACTGTTAAAAATTCATGTATCTTTTACCAAATTAGTACAACCGCACATTAGAGCAGCTAAAGCGTTAGTGTTATTGCAAGTTAAATGAGAGTGCATGCAATTAGTTTAAAGTCTTTACACTCAATTTGTAAGTACCAAGGGCAGATGAGGAGGAGGAGCAGAGCTGTATTTAGAACTG
Organism: Lissagria laeviuscula; assembly: GCA_030264695.1. Lineage (NCBI taxonomy): Eukaryota > Metazoa > Arthropoda > Insecta > Coleoptera > Staphylinidae > Lissagria > Lissagria laeviuscula. The sequence continues at coordinate 14,270 of JARJDU010029273.1, read as the reverse complement.
ACAGGGCCCTGGTAGCACACTCAGTTTGGGGAGCCTTCACCTCCATTTGCATGTGCATGCTTTCAGCTACTGTGCATAAATCCGAAACTGAGGAAGAGGAAAGTAAAGCAGAAAAAGAGCAACAGAAATGCTGACCATGGAAAGTTGATTAGGCTCGCCAGTTGTTTCGCGTGTGTCGTCACCTCGCTATAGCTTATTATGTCCACATTGTGCTGACGCAGCTTACATTTCCGCAACAATGGGAGCGAATAAGCGACACAAGTGTGACACAACTAGCAGAATACTACGTACCGAGAGTACGTACTCGTTCAATTGCTTTAGCATATTATCGACGAACAGGCGAGAAAGATATAAAAAAAAGTTGTGTCGAGAGTTGAATTGAATTTAGTCGAGTTTCCTATAGCATAATAGCATTGAAGTGAGCTGCTGTTCTAAGCACCACTATTACTAAAAAGTACTTCAAGAAGACTTTTTCTTTAAAAAAATTAATATGTTACACACGAATTGAGTTTTTGCTTTCATACTGTAAGCCGATTGAGGGTTTTTTTTTTGTGTAAAATTTATATTTAGAAGTGATGAAGAAGAAATTTGATTAGCAGTGTCCCTTAAATAACTACCGCCGATGGAAATTTTTAATTGCCACATTATGCATATATTGCCTTATTACCGCTCGAGACAGATTTATTTAAACATGGAAGAAATGCATATTGTGTTGTGTATTCATGATTAATACAATAGCGTGGTGGCAGATCGAGTCGCTCGATAATATAATCCTTTTATGCGTACACCAATACACTCACGCATGCAGAAAACGGGATTATCGTAACAATAAATTGGAGTTTATTGAGGTAATCCATTGTAATCTCTCCGCGCATTACGGTTTCTTGTAACGCGTACAAGATTGACTTCTCAGTTGTTTTCCAATTGGAATAACTTACATTGTTTTTCTTTGCGTTTTCTTATCTTATCGCCTCATAGATTATTATTGCTATTGCGTTGGACGAGGTTTATTTTTAAATATTAGGTCTACACTTTATAATAATACCAAACGTCGTACAACAACTACTTACTAATATCATCATGGTTTGTTTTCTTTGCTTGCAGAAATAAATGTCAGAATGAGAAGAGGCGCAGGGAGCAGGAGAACATCTACATAGAGGAGTTGGCCGAGCTAATCTCCGCTAACTTTTCGGACATGAGCTCGATATCCGTGAAGCCAGACAAGTGCGCCATCCTCCAAGAAACAGTCAACCAAATCCGCAGCATCAAGCAGCGCGAGAATCAATCGCTCTCCACCGATCCGGTGCAACAGGGCGAGGTGTCCTCATCGAAGCCGACGGTGATCTCGAACGAAATCTACGGACCGCTGCTACTCGAAGCGCTCGAAGGTTTCCTCTTCGTCGTAAACGGCGACGGTAAAGTCGAACACGTCACCGACAACGTTTCCACCTACATTAAATTCACCCGCGATGAAGTCTACGGTAAAAGCATCTACAACTTCATCCACCACGGCGACCACGCGCGCTTCAGTGCACTGCTGCCCATTTCGATAGCGTGGACAGGTGATCCGAACGCTTCCGGTGGTGCGGGTGGTAGCAAATCTCGCTCGTTTAGCCTTCGCTTCCTTGTGAAATCCGACGAGCAGGACGAGTCCATCGAGGAGAAGCAGCAGCGCGTCAGTCAATACGAAGGCATGCATATTTCCAGCACGCAGCTACGGCACGCCGACGAAGATCCGACGGAAGCAGGACCCAGATTACTTTGCGTTGCGAGTAGGATCACATATAGGGATAAGGTGTTGAATTCCTCGATGATCGAGCAGTTCACCACGAAGCTGGACACCGGCGGGAAGATCATTGGTATCGACGTGTCGAGCATTTCGATGCAGTATACTCAGTTCTTGAATAAGGATCTCGTCGGTAGTTCGCTGCAGGACATTTGTGCGCCGCAGGATCTCAATAAGTTTCTGCACCATCTCAATGACACTCTCAGTGCTGGGCAAGCGACGAGTCCGATTTATCGGATCCGTGCTGGGCACGATAAGTACGTGCAAGTGCAGACCAAATCGAAATTGTTCAAGCCGAATCCGACGTCATCGACGGATACTGATTTCGTCATGGCTACGCACTCTATCGTCAGGTAAGGAGGATGAAATGAATGATAATGCATGCGCACTGCTGTCAGCATAAATGCCGGGCATAAATCACTGCGTTCGAAATGCTGTATGCTGCTGTTTGTTAGATGCAATGCTATGCGTTGTTGGATCCGCGAAGAACGAAGAGATAAATAAAGGCTATTTACCATTTTATGAGCTTGAAGTTCTTGCTCTAGCTTTGGCTAAAGTGAGAGCACGTGCTCTTCGAGGTTTGTGTAATGGCCGGCTTTGTTCACTGTGCAGAGTGCAATAATAACAAACGTTATGCAAATTTATAATATTAAGTAGCGTTATAAATTACGTTTGCAATAATTGCATAATTATGTTAATTAAATTGGACTGGATAGTTGTTACGATCGACTCTGTTTGGTTTCCAGAGGCGGATTTACTGCCCGCCATAGATTGCGACATGCATTTTATGATTGTGGATAGTATTTTGATTTATTGTCTTTGCAGTAAAGTCAAATTATTTAAATTTACGGTTAGTTTGACTTGACCATAATTGCTTTGAGCAAAGATTATGAAAGTAGAATCCGAGTTAGAATAGAAATCCGCCTCTGACTAGAAACAATAAGAAACTGTACACAGTCAGCAATTATTTCAGCCCCTTACATTTATGCTCGCAACAGCAGCGATAATCCCAGTTATATGACATTGATTTCCTTATTCTTATAGATTTCGGCCAATTCATAAAATATTTTTCGCATATTTCAGTGACGACTGCACAGGCCCTTCGGACCCTGGAGGCGGGGCCGTTAGCTGCCTCGGCGGCCCTTTGATGACAAGCATCGTCAACGGCACATCATCATCATCCTCAGTTCGAAACGGCGCGAGCGTGGTGCCTGTCAGCTCTGGCAGCGACAGTTCCTCCTCGTTCGCCAACAACCTCCTTCAAACGAATTCGACGCACTTTACCAATCTCAGCTTGGATAACGACACGATCTTCACCGACATGTTTCCGTCGTCCACGTGGGAGTTGGAGACGTCCGCGTGGCCGGACACGCGTCCCGACTCGCGGCAAAGCGTCAGCACGCCCGTCTCCACCCCGACGCCGCGGCCCCCAAGTGCACCCGCGTATTCCCCCGTCGGGCCTGCCGTCCCTCAGAGTCCGCTCAACCATTTCGCGCAGCCGTCGCCCACACCGGCGTCCCTCGCTGCCAACAGTAATCCTTTCGCGTACAGTCCGATGACCGATCCAAGTAATTACATGGACGCGCAGGATCAGAAGCCAGATACCAAAGTACTAGACGAGGCGGCGACAGCGCCCACGGATTCGGCTCGTCTCCGCGATCTCCTCACCAAACCGCCCGCATCGGCTGACAACGGCGACAACAGTGAGAATATCAATCGGAATACGATTCTAAAGAAGCTGCTTAATCAGCCGGACGAGGACGATACGAGGAACGATCATCATCGGACCAGTCCGAGGGTTCCACATTCGCCGGCGTTGCATAGGAACTCGCTGCCCGGTACTTCTGAGTTACCAAAGTCCACAGCCGCTGGCGGCATGCTTCTACAGGTAAACAATGCGCTTTTGCATATTTTACACATGTCATAAACAAATCATCGCCTTGTCACCGGAGGCCCACGTCTCATGTAGGCCATGTAGGTGTTGCTCCATTATAATTAATTATTTCGGTGTAAATACAATGTAATCATCATCATCATCGTCGCGTTTTGTGTTGCACCATTTGTTGAAATGATTTTGTTTTCGGGAATGAATAATTGAATGAATTCGATTTTCTCACAGCGGCAATCATAAACAATTGAAATAAATTGTCGTTATCGAGATACAAAGCGATAGCAAAAACCGGTAGGAACAAAACAAACTAAAACAAGATAAGGAAGGGTTTTTGATAGAAAAGAAGTATCGCGTTTCAATTACATTTACAAGCAGCAAGTTGTTGTATGCACACACCAGAAGCGCATTCAGAGAGCTGCAAATCGTATGCCGAATGCGCCATAAAAGCGCGATAACGAGACGTGGAAGTAAATGCCACCGCATTCAATCGACAGCTTGCTGGCTGGTAGTCGTACATACATACTTCATATTTTATACAAATATCAAATATCACGTTCGCGTCTTTTTCTAGTCGCTACCGTGAGCGCATTGTTACCATGTTACCATTTCAAAGTTGACCACCATTCGCGACAACTTCGACCGACTCCAACGACGATATTGCTACTACATACTCCTAGCATTGTGTGACGACAGCGACGATTGTTGATCAGTACGTGCGCGCGACAGTTATAATGCACGAGAGCCTGAACGAAATGCGTGCGCTCGCATCGCAGTTTTGTGCGCTTGCTTACGACGAACCGCACTTTTTAGTTAGTTGGCAACAATAAACGACATAGAGCGGCGGCTCGCCCCGGCTGGCAATTCCTAAGCCCGAGAGCGTTTTGATATTGATAAGACTGTCGCGCGCGCGCGCTCGTCCGCCACTCGATTTACCTGACTGAGCCGACTGCGTGTGCGTAATCCGTGCGCTCTTCGATTTCGACGCGTGTTGTGTTCGGCGACACATGAACGACATTCGACATATATCTAACAACAATCTAGATAGTTAGTGAGTTAGTTTAAAGAATATTATTGCAAATCAAAACGTGTGTGCGTGCTGCGTGTGATTCGTGGAATTTGCATGCATTAATTGCGACTGCTGTGACTGATTCATCAACGTCGCTCGTTCACAGTGTGTGTTCGTGTGTGATTTTTATATAAATATCGTTGTGCAATTGGATATATGCAATTATAATCATGGTGGTATGTTTTCTTCTTAGTTTTATTTCTGTACGGTCTTCGTTTTGCGATAAGGAAAGCTGCGCATGTTGCATCGATATTCACACGCTTCGAGTTTTGCAATGCCAGCCACCACAACACTTTGTAAATTCATCAAATCGTTTTGCTAAGTTAATATTTCGTGTTTATTGTCACGGCACTTATCTGCTCATTTGTGATTCACAATTTCTATAGATAAAACGATTTGAAAATTGATTTGTGATTGAATCAACACTATCGATACCATTGTGTATTTTAATACGATTTAAATTCTTTACAAAAGCATATTTACCAAATCAGGATGTATTTAAATCATAAAGTAAGCCGAAACAACAATATGGCATTAATAAGTTGCAAGTTACTTTAATTGTCTGTCTTTTGCCGTGTAACTAGAATCGTTATCTACTCTACAAGTTGATAGAACAGGTTTCAAGTGTTATCGAACCATGCTACACATAAAATGTTTATACTTTGCATTGCTTTCGGTTATTATATAAATCAATCTAAAAGTTACATATTATATTTATTCTTTGCTTTTAGTTACTAAACGAAAAGAACGACGACGACGATGTGGAAGCTCGAGCTGGCCTCAAGAACGGAAGCGAACTCCTGCAAGAGTTACTCAAGGACGAGGAGAAACCCCAAAGCCAGCAATCCCAAAGTGATACGTTATTGCAAAGTCTGGGATTCCCGTCGCCTTCGCCACCTAACGGCGATCCAGGACGAGCTCGTAAACGCCCCAGCGAAGATACAGACGACAGTCCGTTGAAGGTCTCGTCAACGGGGAGCAAACTCTGTCAAAAGAACAAGATGCTCGCATCGTTGCTGGCAGCAGTGCCCCCAAATCAACACCAGCCCATACCTCCAATACCTGCCAGTGTGATATCGGCCACGCCACAAGAAAAACTGCCGCGCATTACGGCCGACCCCGCTGCGCTTTTGAAAATGCGAGTGGGCCCAAACAATAACAACAATAATAATAATCTTAGCCAGCAGCAGGCCCAACAGCAGCAGCAACAACAGCAAAATGCTCGGCGGCAGCAGCAACAACAACAGCAACAGCAGCAGCAGGGCCGGCCGCAAAACACAGACTACCTCAATCAAATGCTTGCACCCGGCAGCAATCTACAACGAAACCAACAAAGTCGGCAATTCAATCATGTGGATTCGACGTATTCGTCGTCGCCGGCCACCTCGAGCGCTGACATGTCATGGTCTGAGCATAGCTCGGATCCATTGCTGAGTAGCATTCTCGATCAAGTGATCGACATCGTGCCTGACGACGTGACGAATCAGAACGATATTCAGAAGCTAATGGATACCATGTCGTCATCGAACAACGTCAATAACGTCAACTCTTTCCCACAGACTGATCATATGAGTGAAACAATGGCGATCAATATGATTCAAAGGTCGTTAATGCAATGCGAAACTGCCGTTAAGAGTCCTTCATCGCCAACAATTACATTACCTGGTGCATCACCTGCCTACAACACAAATACGGTATGTAATGCTTACTTACTAGATTGCAATTTCTTTTGTTATCGATGATCAATTGTTAACATTCGTTTATGTTTTAGATTGCAAGCACGAATCAAGCTTATCCACCGCCACCGAATTATCCTCGAATGGGTAACATGCCTCGCCCACCTTTACGTCCGGGCACAAGTCAATACCAAATGGCCCATTCGCAGCAGATGCGTATCCAGCAACAGAGGCGAAATGCTCAGGAGAAGAAACGACTGCTGGAACGACAGAGCGAACAGCAGTTTGTCATCCAGTCCAATGCCAATATCGACGCGTCGGGGATTAACAATCCCGGCATTCAAAATATTGACAATCTGCTGAACAACACAGTGGCGCCGAATGTATCGTTACAGCGGTCGTCGAGTATGCCAGAGTCGCAACTCTCACCTGGTTATCAAGTCAACCAACCTAACCAACGCCTTGGCCAGAACCAGCAACCTTACTCGCCGCATTCGCAGATGACTTCACCGATCTCCCAACAGGCTAATTTCACTCAAGCCAATGCTGGAAACTTCCAGCAAAGTGGCGCGAGGCTATCGCCACATCCTCCGTTCAATCAACAGTTGTCACCTCGACAGCAAGCTTATCCTCAAACCTCGGTTACTGCCCCTAATGCCAATTGGCAACAACAGGCCACTGGTCGGTTGAGTGTTCAACAACAACAGAATCCTATGCTCAATGCCCAATTAACGGTGAGTATTATTATATTTGATATAAATAAATTGTTGATGGGCGACTAATTCGATTTGATTTTGTAGGGTAATTTTGTGCCAGGACCAAACGGTCGTGGTTTTCCCGTTCAACGAAATACCCAACAACAGACGCGAGCTGTAGGAAGTCCGGGTTCAGGTGGGACGAGGCATTCACCTTTCCCGACTGATAACTTCCAGCCACCGGCATCTCCGAATTCTGGATTTAATCAAAGCCAGTACCTGAGAATGCAGCGAGCGAATAGTGCTCCTACTGCAACAACTCAATTGCCAGGTAAGCAAAACTCTTCACATTGTTATCAAATTTTTTTTCAATAAATTCTACTACCATTGGTTTGCAAATGATCAATAACTAGAGGCGAAAATTAGAATGACGAGCATATGTAATTCGTTTTGCTCGAGTTATGATAATACATCCAAGTTTGTTTGGATACCTATTCAGGAAATACTACCTGCAATATTTTGGGCATGTAACGTTTATGCTACCCGTAGAAAGCCGTGCGTGCATTCGTAGTAGAACTATTTAATTTTTCTAAGGTTGCAGTGAATTTGACACTACTACTACTTTTATATCTATTCTATAGTAATCATTTTTATATTATTACATTTTATTATATGCATGGTAGATGAAAGTCTCTATTTGATACACTTTAACTTTACCAACATGCTGGATGTTTTTATCATAATTAAACATCCGACATGTTGTTTGTGATTATTAAGCGTGATCCGAATAATCTATGATGACGTCCTACGATATTTACGGCATTAAAATGATTTGCTATAGAAGACAAATTTGATCCAGTTTTCTCATCACCGTGTGTTACAATAAATATGATCAGAGTATCGGAAGTTGTCTTAGGTTAGCTATGAATATGTTACAGGTGGTCTGGCATCGCCCCGGCAATTCGGTCGGGATCATCCTCCTCCACACTCTTACTCCTCGATTCCTCCTAACCCCCATCACCCCATGATGTACCAACAAGAGTCATCGTACCCTTACGATCAAACAGGTTTACAGTTACCTTATAATGGTGCTGATAGGGGCCGAATACCCCCACATCTTCAGGCCGGTAAGTTAACAATACACAATATTCTGAGCAACAATTTGCAGAACATTGCAATCGTTGCCAGAATATCAAAGGGGGCACTTGACTCATTATTATTCATTGTCATTTCAAACACTATTCATTTACACTTTGCTTTATTACATTGTTGGATTTCAACAAATAAACAAACAAAAAAAAACATTACATTACATACAACAAATTCATATAACTCATCTCTTGCACTTGTCATACTCACAAACAGCACACAATTTTGTATCTAACACTCACTCATATTGTGGTCCCGATCAATCATCATCGCTGTGCTAAAACAATCAACATTGCAACTCAAACAATGGGAAACCTGTAACAATCCTATGTAATATCATCCTAAATGGTCCATTATATAAATACCCCTTTCAATGACCTTATAAAATCATTTTTTTGTGTTGTTGAGCATTTTGTTTGTTACTTATGTATGTACTGATGACATGTGTGTGGCTTATACTTGTTTTGTTTTATGTTGTAATTGCTTATAGTTTACTCTCGGCGTTGATAGTAGCAATAAAAAGAAAAGAAATTTTCTTTACAAAGGAAAAAAAAAGAAGAAAAGAAGCATTTTTGGCTATTTTATAATGAACGAACGAACGTGCATGAATTAGCAATAATAGCTGAGTATGTCTATTAGTTATGTTTATCATCAAAGCCATGGCTTGGATAGTTTTTAGTTTCATAGAAGGGCGACTAGTTAGCATCTATTTAAATATAGCACTAGTCGCATTGCATTTATTCGTGCTTTTGTTAAGATTATAAGTGTTGTGTATTAACAATTTCTCATTAATCATACATCAAATTCGTTACGATTTCATGTCAATCTATGTTTGAATAATAGAAGGAATTACCTTAATGATAATGTTTTTGGGCATTGTGTACAGGTGTTTCTGCGGGTAATGCTGGTACGACTTCAGATTATGTGCGGCAGGAGTTGAGGGCTGTGGTTGGGGCGAGAGCTGGACAACAGATGACGAATTCTGGGCGGCCGCAACAAGTGCAGCAGCAACAGCAACAACAACAGCAGCAGCAACAACAACAACAACAACAGCAGCAGCAACAACAACAGCAGCAGCAACAGCTTCTAAATCAAAATGTAAACACGCCTGATTTGGATGCTCTTGGACTTAGTTTCGAAATGCCACCTTCTGGTAAGTCTCGCCTGCAAATTGTTGCTTTTTTTGGGGCGCATTATTAAACATCATTTAATATGGGATGCATTGGCGATATAGGAATTACAACAAATTTGGGCATTTCAACTGATATTGTGCGATAATGTAAATATGCTTTTGAAGATAGAAAGCCACACTTTCATTTTCACCTATTTGTGTGAATATTAACTTGATCTGTGTACGAAAATCGTTTATAATTTGATCATAAGAAAAGCAAATTTAAATTATAAACGAACTTTAGTACATGCAACTGTTCTACATTTACATTTTCGACAATTTAAAGCGTTTGCACTGATTAAATCATCCTATTTGTGCCTTTTTGTGTGTTCATTGTCTAAATGTTTTACTAAAATTTTGGGGCAGTTTATTTACACAACTTTTACATCAATAAGTAATGTTTTAATACGATTGAACTGCTATAAATTGTAAGTAAAGTAAGTTAAGTAAAAGTTGTGTAGAACTGCAGGGAGTGCGTACATTGATGACGATGTTGCGTGCAGGTGCGAGTGATAGCCCAAAACTTTGGGGTGCGATGGGGTCAGAGTTGGGCTCAATGTCTCCTCCACAAGCAGCAACCTCCAGGGTAAGCCACGCTAAGATTGCACCGAAAAAAAAACACCACCATTCTATCTACATTTCGTTTACCTTCACGCTTGACTATTTTTTCATTGATAATAACATTCACTTAATACAAATTAGTATCTTTGTTTATAACTTTTTAATTTAGTTCTTATCCTTTACTAATAATACCTCATTGTGTTTCATGTTCATGATTAACAATTGCTGTGTATTGTTGTTTGACTTGGATTGATTTTTATTGTAGTGTTCTAATAACAATTTGTAATATTTGCTCATTCGTTTAATTTGTAGTACTGTTATCTTGTCTTTTTAATTAGATGGCATAGCATATAGATGTTTGCAGCCAGCTGCTTTGTATTATGTTTAATTATTGAAATTTGTATTGATTGAAATTTATTTTGCAGACTATTATGGAGGAGGGACGACAAGGTGATCACAATCCTTCGTTGCTGCAGAAGTTGCTTTCGGAGTGACGGATTGTACATAATAGAAATATTTACTACTAGGTACCTCATTTGATGATAAAACAATTTATGATGCAAAATACATAAGGAAATAAGTACCGCAGGCTGTAATCTAGACAGGTTAGCTGTATCAAAAGAAGTGCATTACTACTACGTTGCTTGTTTGTTCATTTTACGATTAAGGTAGGTAGTGCGTGAGCTGCATTTTGATAAAAGAGAAAGAAGAATTATGGAGGTTTTAGAGAATGAGAAGAATTACGAGGGCGCTGAAGAAGATGGTGGCGAAAATGCGAAGGTCGCGAACGATGGGCCTGAGTGCAATTGTACATAGTTAACTAACTATATTATAATTATTAATGAATGACACAGGACTTGTTTATATTTATATACGAAAAGTTAAAACGATAAAAATGTGAATTAAATATACATAGAAATAATATTATTGCAAACATGGAGAACATGAATGTTTAAAAAAAAAATATGTGAAAATTCGTAATGAAGCTACTGAGTACATAATTTGTAAGTAAGGGAGAGAGAGACAGAGAATAACAAAGAATACAAAGCAAAAGATATATGAAAGAATATATATTATATAAATATTATATTTTATTATAATATTGGAAAACTTTAAATTCTGACTTACGTATTATCGAAGTTACGTACCATTTTTTTTTTGATTATTACTGAAAATAATTAAGAGTAATTCTAACATAAATAATTCGTAGTTGAATGAATGAACTCGAGCTTGAAATGGAAACGAAATTATATAATTGTATATTATGTTATTGGTGGGAAGGAAAAATGAAAAAGGAAATTTATGTTTCATACCTTGTTCAATTTCGTCTTGGCATTCACCAAAGCAACCAAACATAAAATACAAAATCAAAAATGTTGTAACAGCAGTACTACCACCACACATGGAAATTGGAAAAGGAAACTGCATATGAGAGGGAAATCAATATTAAATATTCATTCTTTGATGTGTTTCGTGTTGTCTTCCTTTCAGTGAGTGTTCATGCTACGCATTACCAAAAAAATAAATAAACAAAAAGCGGATAATGAGAATAATAAATGGCAAAAAAATTGCAAATGAGAGAAAGATAAAGAATTAAGAAAAGAGAAAATAGTAACTGTTAATATTTTATACATAAATAATTTAAAGTATGTTATTCAAAGAGATCGTTATGTTGGACATTGTGATAGGCAAAGCGCCATGTTACTGTTGCTAGGTAATTTTCCTAGACCTTATTAGTAATAGCATTCATATATTATATATAACTTGATTATATTGTCAATTACACACGCAGCCACTAAATTTAACAAAAAAATGTGAAAAGAAAATAAATGATGTGACTTGAATGTGAACGTAATTTTGCTGAAGATTAAATTAAATTTAATGAAAAAAATAAAATAAATTAATATGATAATATGAACAAATTGACAAAATGAAATAATGCAGACAAAACATTAATTACACAGATATTTTTTGTACATTATTGGAGTTTTGAAATATATCTATATTACAATAAAAATGTAATGCAATGACTGTAACAATATTTTAGGATATACTTTTCATGTTTTATTCATTATCTGTTTATTCTGTTTTTGTGATATAATAATAACAATAGGTTTGAAAATATGTTCCCCAATACCTTGATACAATCCAGCAATTTAGACAATTTATTAATTGTTCTATTATTTTGAATGTCTATAGTTTGTAAACAATCTTTATATTTTTATAATGCAAATTCATTCGGGGAAATTTTTGTTATTGCAGATTGCAAAATCTATCAAATTTGATTTTAAGTTGCATTTACCTACAGCTATTGACTTAATTATTTGTTTACTCATTATATTAATTTCTTATAACAAAAGCAATCCATCTTTATTCATAATAGGCTGCAAGAGACTTATTTTGTGTAATAATAATAATATTTAAGATCCTCCATAAAATTATATGATCTTTTGGTTAAGATCATCTAACAAAATGATTATAAAAGAATTGTAATATTTTTTCACAAAGTTCAAGGTTCAACATGTGTGGTCAGATCACCTGTTCAACTTTTCTTGAATTTATTGAAATTTTAATTAGTTTTGAAGCGAATTATTGATATTAAATAAGTGTGAACATGAAATTGATAGTGATTGCAGCAATAGACACCAAGGAATTACCTTCACTGTTTATTACTATAAGGTAAGGATTACAGTAATTATTTGTGATAAGAGTTCATTGAGATTAGGAAAGTATTACAAAATTACACTAAGTAAGCCTTTCGATAAGATTTTTTGAAGAGAATACTTAAAATAAATCACTCGCAGAATTCTACCTATTAAAAATCCTGGTCTAAAATATAAATATAAAGATTGCATCTATCATAATTGCCTTAGAACTATATTTTAAATCTAAATTTTGAAAACAAAAGAATCCCCTAACAGTAATTTTGAAAATCATATACGAAATGTGGTTGTCTATTCTATTGGAAGTGGAAAGTCGAAAACGAATGTCAATTTGAATGTCAAATCTCAAATCTGCAATTCTAGTCGTTCTTGTGAACTTTCGCGACGGCCTTTTAAGTTTTAGCTTCTCCCGCGTTTTTAGTGGATTTCAGTGCAGATAATTATCCTTATTGTGGTTGAAATTAAGACTGTGAGTGGTAATTGTGTGTAATGTTTGTAATTACTGTGAAGGTTTACACAAGGTGAGTTTGAAATCTTTTATTGATATCAATGCGTATGGTTATGCACATGGCGTGCATCTGTATTTGCACAACATAGATCGTGAAAAATCCAAGCAATCTTATAATATACTACAAAATTATTAGTTATTATAGTAAGATATCGCATTACTAAGCACATACAAGCGCTTATTAGGTCACTAGCGTATTGTTTTCATTTTGAAATAAATTGATATTCGTTGCTCATTAAATGTGCAACTTCATGGGCAATAGAATAGAATCAACATCTAATTAGAAAACGATCTATAGCATATTTAATTCGGAAAAACAAAAGTCGCTGCAGGCTCGCGATTAGGTCCTCAGCAATTCAAAATGCGCTACTGAGAAATATTATAGGACTACGCATAAAACCATAGCAGCTCTCATAAGGAATTCAACAGCAATCGCTGTACATGATTTCCACCGGTGAGCATTCCTTATGAGAGTTACTACGCTTTCATGCGTAGTCTTGTAATAATAAATACAATTAGTTCATGGTTTAATATATTGCAATGATTTTAAGATGGATGGAGATCGACTCAGGGATGAAGAAGAAAGCCAAGGAATGGAAATGGTTCAACGCTTTTGTTTGAAAACTAACGTAGCAGCACTTCGCCAGCGTATGGACTTAATTCTTCCCCTATTAGGACTTCCCTCGACGTCTTTTAAAGCTGAGAGGTGGTATCAAAGGTAAATATGACATTTATTATTATTATTTTAATAATAACTTCTGAATTTGTTTTCAATTACCATAAACAATTAAATTATTTAAGTTACTTACACATATTTTGTTATAATTTTAGGTAATGCCAGACAAGCCACAGGCAGTCGTTTGCATTGAGCAGTATCTCGTCTTCTTCATCAGTCTGGTAGGTGGATTTCAAATGTTACACTTGACCTACACATTAATTTCGTGAGTTCGAACAATTGATAAGTTTATTTTACTTTCGAATACACTAACTTGTGAATAATTTGGAGAAGGACTTGTATCCGGATTGTTGCCAGTACCGTTGTTCTGATAGGGACTATATGTTGAAATATTTTTTTGAAAATATTGTTCTTGAATCCAGCGCCTG
>JARJDU010029271.1:0-12608 GCA_030264695.1 Lissagria laeviuscula | reverse complement strand
GATTACGAGTACAGAAAGCAGGACGTAGGTAATAGAAAACTTCCCGTATTTGTGGCACACGCTATTTTTCTACTTTGTGTTTACATCATCATTTCAACAAGCATAAATTGTTTGTGTCATAAAGAATATATTCATATGATAAACAGAATACTTTTTGCAAATTTCGAGCTGAAACTAAACCCTGGAGCCCTAAAAAATAAGCCATTTTCATGATTTGTTTGGTATTACAATAAAGTTAACTCTCCTCTCCCTCCGGGTTTTTTGTATATGGTAGAGCAAAATTTTTACTTCCTCGAAACATTTTTTCATTAATATATTTTGTTTTTTACTGCCTTGGCTGCTGTGAATCCGTGGACAGCTTCCGGGATGTTGTCCCTAGCTGGTTGCATGGTTTGCGAGAAACTGATAACTTGAAAAACCACCGGTCTTGTAAAATCCAAAACTATAGCGAATTCTCAGCCATGTAACATACGCTTTTTTTCGAAATTCAAAAAAGTACAATATTAGGGGCTATTTGAAAAAAAAAGTTATTTTTTCACCAAAAAAACCGACCTTCAAATGATTATATAAAATCGAAAAGTGCATATATCCAAAAAACATTATACGACATGATAGAGACTTTATTTCTACGTATTAGAAGCAAAGAATAAGCGAAATCGGTTGGATAGATCACGAAATTGAGAGCCAGTTGAAAATATGATTTCGAGAAAAAGCTAGTTAAAGTTTCAAGTTTTGTTTACTGTAACTTTGCAACAAAGTTATCTATCAAAATATTGTTTTAGTACAATTATTAAGATATTCTAGACATCCTAAAAATCACGAAAAAGCTAAATCAAATCAACTTTTTTTTTAAGTCACAGACTATAATCTACCCTTAGTGCAATTTTTTAAGATTTTTCTAAATAATAATATCTTATTTAAATTATAACTACAATACTATACAATATACAATATGCAATGTATCAGACTCCGGCGTCTATAACAAGTTTTTCCAATCTTTCCAAGTTTTTCTCTTCTCCAGCAAATATGTTTTTTCCAACGGTAATTCCCCTTTAGCAAAGAATGGCTAGCGCAGCGCGCAAAACTGCAATTATAAATATTTAGACCGAATAGGTGCTAACTCATCCGTTACACAACCATCCTCGCGTCAACATTACTTCCATCGAAAACTTACTTTGTATGCTAGAAGTGTAACTATTTGCTTGTCAATCGAAAAACTCTTCGCGGTTTTCTTCTATACTTATGCCTGCATATAAATAATAATTGCGCAATTCGATTTGCTTCAGACTAAAATTGCTACATTGACTTTGCAAAAATTGTTAGGAAAATAGTCCCTAAAATAAATGAATTTTATGAAAAACAACAACAAAGTTCAGCAAAACATTGTCGGTCGGTATAATAAGTTAACCCATACATAGCATCCTCATTATCATGTAGTTTAGACATTGCTTATTTATATACAGATTTGATTGAATTTCTTAGCTTGCATTAGACACAGTTTTACAGACATGGTTGTTTGCTCATTATCTGGCGTTAGCAATGGTTGGCGGTCGTTCAACTTCCGTTTAGTTCTTATGCGTTCGTTGCTGTTCCGTTCAAATTTCGACAGTGTGGGCTTATATTATGTACAAAGTTATTACTATATATTGCTTAGGTTTATATTTCTTTATTTATAGAAGTAATAGCTAAAGTAATTGCGCATTAAATAGGAAATATCACTAGTTTAAAGTACCTGATAATTATATTTAAGACCTAAATGTTTTAAATGCAAATGTATCAACACTAATCATTTAGTTTTCCTATTAAATGAGCGTAGAAATAAATCAAAGCGAACCAAAATGATAATAGTTCTACCGTGTTATCAATTTTACACTTGTTCTCCATTCATTAAGTCCATTGAATGCTCGTAAAGCGGACCGTTTACAAAACGGTGATAACTGCTGGCTATCCTATCTATATAACGACATGTTATATCACACATTCAGCATGTAAATCGAGCACTTCCTTCCTGTTCTTCTATATATGTGTCTTTTATGTATGCAAGTAAGCACAGCACAGTCGAGCAGCGATGACAATAGACGCAGTTACAGCTTAAACACTAATTAATTAAAATACACTGATATCTGCATTTTTTTTAAATATTTAATTGCCATGTTAACTAACCGTTTTTTTTTAAAGATTAATCGACTGGGTGGTTTTTATGCACATCTTGGAAGTTCTTGAATAAGATCTGCGTGAAATGCTTAAACGGCATAATTGATTGTTTAAACATTTGGGTTGATGTCCTCATACACAGACCGCTCTTGCGCTCTCTTCTCCTACCTTAAGGCCAAGGTTGCCAACTTGTTCCATTGCCATTCACTCAAGCATCGCGTCGCGTTTCTCTGCGACCATTCTCATTTATCTTCCTCACAGCGTGCCTATATCATCTTCATTTTATAAGAATTTGTATTTGTTATACCACCTATCTTCGAGTATCGAGTCTTTCAATTACATAACTCGGAGTCATCGCGCCGCGCCGCATAAGAGTCACACCTATGAATCGTTTATCAATACACCGCGGTGCCATCATCGCAAATTATTCAAATATTTGAATCATTTACTTTAACATGCATATAATATGTAAAGCCGTCGAATTATCGGTTTTCGTATGAAGTCCCAAGCGGGTAAAAACAGTCGATGAATTTTTGTCGAATGCCGAACGCTCAAAGTCAATGGACTTTACTTCATAAATATTCCAGTAAGACCGCATCGCTTGCTTTGCTTTGGTTTGTTGCTTCTCCCCAAAAAGCTCAGCATGCTTGCGCCGCTTTGCTTGAGCAATGTATTTTGATCATGTAGTTGGTACGCACCCATGGGTCCAAACTGGTCTTGTCTCTTATAAATGGGCAACTTGAATTTTAATTTTAATTGGTGAGAATGAGCTTTGCTATATACATTACTTAGGTCAAAAAGCGGACATAGAATACCACATTAGTACTTAAATCACTTTTATTCCAGCTGGTAAAAATGCTCAGCATAAAGATGCATCTAATGATTGATATAGAAATTGCAATTATGCCTTGACATATTTCTGAAGTAGTTTAATGAAACTTGTGATGCTTGCTTAATGCGTAGGGTATGAAAATCACCATTAATTAATATCAGTCTTGATGGGATTCACTTCTCTTGTCTTCCTCATTCCTTGTAACAACCGCCCACGTTGTTCCTGTCAGCTTCTGCTCCACTTATAGGATGTTTACAATTGATGCATAAATAGCAAGCAATTTTATCTTTGTGCATGTATTTATAAATCTGCTCTATTTACTCTTGTCTTGACAATCTTATAATGAAATATTTATTCAAAGCTTAAACCCTTCATAATCCAATTTTATCAATGGCTGGCTAGCGGGAATATATTATATTGATTTTGCAAGTACTACACTACAGCATCCTGTTTATGTGGGCGGCGAAGACGTCATTGTTGCGAAACTTAAGCTTTCATTCACTAAGAATTTGCAGCCTGTTGCGCGGTTAGATCTGACACGTGTTCGTGCCCTGCATTTGATATTCCACTATAAAGGCGCCGTATCAAATCTAGAAGCGGAGAGGATTTCGCGAATGACGACATTGTGTAGGCGACACAAGAGCTAAATTTATTGACCTTTATATTGCCAATATTTCAAGTAATTTCGTTTCTTTCTCCTATTTGAAAACTACCCTCTGTGTTTTGATGATTTCTCCGACCTATAAGATAACCAGGCTAATTTATAGCGACATCAGTGCCCTAGTATATCCTTTATTCATGCTGTGAGATCCCACCGATTATGACCAATTATGGCTCCGAGATCGTAATTAAGATCGCTTCTGATAGTCTAGTTCTCGAGCGTTTCAACGGATGTTGTTGCTTCCTCCATGTACAATGAGAGCGTATTATATTCACTCTGGACTTTCAGTCACATTCTCTATGCAACAGATAATTTGAATTATAAGAAATTGTCTCACATAGCATACAGTGTCTGGCAATTCAGTTTCAGATTGACATATCTCTACATATGACACATGGATTAAGATGTAAAAAACTGTGTCATAGTCTAAATGCAAAGAACAGATATAGCTTTTTATTAGTTTAAGTTTCTCGTTAGGCTTGTGAGACAAAAACTTTAGATTATCTTGTAGTACTATGAGTATCACAGTCTGGCTGTTATAACAATCACTTAATGTTTTTATAGCATTTTTTTTGTAAAGTTTTAGTTCCGGTATAATTATTAATATATAAGTTAAATTTTAAATAAAATTGTTATTCTTTTTTTTTTAATTTTACATAGTTAATAGCATACAACTTTATATTATAAAAATCACTTTATATAAATTGAGAACAGCCAAAATTGAGATTTAGAGGATTAAGATAAACTATTTCAGAATTTAAATGCAATAAGCACAGATAACTTTTTATGTGCAAAAATTTGCAAAAATTTTTAAGGCTTTTCAAGCGACTGGATGAATTACTAAATTTTCAAACATAGTTTTCGTAAATTTTTTGGTCTATCTTGTAAAGTTATTGAAGATATTATTTCTGGTTTCTAGATTGTTTTGGTATATATCACATTTTACTTTAGTCGAGAAAGTTTACAGTTATAAGCGAAAAACGAGAAAAAAAAAGACGAAATATTATAGACTGAAAAACTGTCCAAAATCCATTGCAAGGAGCACATCAAGACGGATATTTTGGTATATAGACCATTTCCGTAGGACTATTACTTTAAAAGTTACATATTTTTGCTTGCGCATATCGCACGATAAAACATAAGATTTTTCCAAAATGCCCATATTGTTGAAGCATCATTTACCATTGGATAAAGCTTCGAAAGACGATTCTTTTGATATATATCAAATTTTACATTAGGGGGGGAAATTCCGAAATCTGTTGTTGCAATTTTGAAGAAGAAGTAATAGAGACAGAAAAACTGCACATACCCATTGCAAAGAGCACATTAAGACGGTCATTTTGGTATACAGATCTATTTCTCTAGAACTGTTACTTTAGGAGTTACATATTTGTCCAAATTATTGACAAATTTCCATTTTTGATTTTGCATATCGCACGTTAAAACATAATATTTTTCCGAAATGGACAAATTCTTGAACAATCATATACCATTAGATAGAGCTTCGAAAGACGAATCTTTTAGTATATCACACATTTTACATCAACCTAGAAAGTTCCGAGTTATAAGCGAAAACCATAAAAAGACAAAAAGTCTATGTTTTTGCAATTTTCGAGAAGAAATACTATAGACAGAAAAACTACCTAAATACCATTTCAAAGAGCACATTAAGACGATCATTTGGGTATACCGATCTATTTCTCTAGAACTGGTACTGGTTACATATTTGCCCTAATTATTGTCAAATTTTCATTTTTGCTTTTGCATATCGCTCGATAAAACATAATATTTTTCCAAAATGCACATAATCTCGAACAATCATATACCATTAGATAGAGCTTCGCAGGACGATTCTTTTAGTATATCACACATTTTACATCAATCTAGAAAGTTCCGAGTTATAAGCAAAAAAAAAACAGATATCGACGAAAGTATAAACCTTATCCAACTGACAGATTAAAAGGTTAAATTAAATATAATAGAAATTATTTTATTTATTATAAACATTTTAATATGTAATTTATAAACTGCATTTTATTTATAACTTATAATAAAAAAATCACACTATACCAACGTCCTTGAAACAACCCATTATATTTTTCAACACAATATCATTCGTATTAGTGCAATTTTAACATTGCACTTTTTCACTAGAGGAGCCGTTATCAATTATTATCATTGGCAGCAGCAACAACAAAAAAACATGAACATGGGCACGCTCTTCTCTCTCTTGGAAACAAGTATTGTTTCGTTGTTCATGTGAAATGTTCCGTGGACGCACACGCGTCCACTTACAATGCACCTTTACAAACACACTAAATGATAATAGTAATAAGTAATAATATAACTTTCGCAATGGCAATGCCAGTAGCATAATTCATAATGAAATTTCGTATCGCATCGTATCCATAGCGTAAGTGCAAGTTCACGGCGTAAAATCGTTCGATAACGAATAAATTCTGCTCATGATTTGCTCTCTGTTCTCTGTCCATTAAAAAAAATATATAACAAATTTGAAGTCTACACGTATGTCATGCTCAGCGCACATTAAACTTATCAGTAAATTAAAGTTTTCGACTAATAAAGCCAGCCGGTGGGCTAATAACGTTAATTACTGCTAGTTTGCGATTTGTTATTAGTTTATTGCTTAGGTCTGTACATATAATTGAATCATCATTTTATTGCAAGACGGTAATTGCAATTAACTAGTCATTAAAGTATTTAATGTGGCTAATGTTAATTTTTTTTTAAATTTTATTTACATGAAATATTACAATTATAAAAATAATAAGTTATAAGCATGGATATGCATTGAGTAAATAAAAAAGTAAAAAATTGTGAAATCAAAAATAAAATATTAAATTAATAAAGAAACAAATATGGTGTGATGTGTTTCGTTATCATGAAGGTTTCGGGTGTTGCCTAATTTCTTATACTAGCACAAGTTGCAATTTACGAGAAAACTGCTTGCCTGTGCAACAGGAGCGGGGCTCAAGTGCATAATTGCACATAAAATCTGTTTACAATCTGGTGCAATTTGTCTCGTTTGCCAATTTTCATTTTAATCATTGCAAGCTGCAACTGCCTGATGAGTAAATATGAATATAATGACTAGACGTTTAATATTTGGTTGCTTGTCTGCAAGGACTGCAAATATTCATGGTTATATGAAGGTGATATATTATTAATTTTATTTAAAATTATAATAAATTAAGCCTATAATAGGATATACTTTTTTTAAGTTTAAGAGGCACATTTACCTGACGAACTGTTTCTCCGGGAGGTCCGGATTGAAGCAGGTAGCAGTTGCGTTCGGCTGGTATTTCATATTTTTTCAAAAGTATAGCATAGTTTTTGGCAGCTATAGAATTACGCAAAATAATTAGTGTGATCACATTCAGTCACGACTCTAACATGGAGTTTTCTATACCAGTTTCGAGGTAATTGAGTCTCTTAAGGAAAAATACAATAATTTTTTTGGTTAGAAATACATTTTATTTTTAGAGTGAACATTTTTTTAATGTTAAAATCTTATAACAACTAAAAAAATTAATATATTCATCTCGCGTACTATGCTTTATATTATCAATCACGAGACACTCCAAACACTCTATTGTAACACAACAAGAAAGATGAATATACATCATTAAACCGCTATATCCTGGCGAATTTGCTTCAGCCATTCAAACAACGAGTGAGTTATAGATTATTACAACTTTCCAAACTACTCTCTATTTCATACGTATACAACAAGCTAAGCTATAGTTTTATTAAATCCTTTGTACCAGAGTTTCCCAACCTTTTTTCGCGATCAATAAACTACAATTTGCAAAAATCGCCATCCATAATTCACAGTTTTCTTTAAATCCTACCCAATTTTAGTTTTTTTTTCTCTAAATGTCAAACACTTCAATAACCAAAAAAAAGTTATAATAACAATAACCAAAATAATAAACAATAATTAATATTCGAACTAAAATTAAAGTCGAATGTCTAAATTTCATATACTTTTCCATTGTGCAAATGTCAATTTCTTCTTCTTCATCATCATTCTTTCTTCTTATTCCTGTTCATGCTGTATGACTTTCTAGCCTTAATCACTCCATTGCCTCATTGACGATTTGTCAGTTGATGATGAATTTCAAATGTCATGCTTCATGCCCTTTCTTTTCCTCTCAGCAATATATAATACATGCGAGTGTAACAGTTTTAGTAGTAAATATACATAAATATACCTACTCTATGTAGAAAGATTTAGGTCAGCTTAGATAATAATTACGACCGCGAAGAGGAAAAAAAAGCGCGAACAAGAGACGTAGATTAATTTATTAAGTACTTTAAGTACCTAACTATATAAAAAAAATTGCTTGAATAAAACATAACTAACGCTTTGACGTTCGTGAATAGGATTTTTTGCATCGTGCAAGTTGTTCCAAACTTGAGATTGTATTATATGAGAAGAATAAAATACGTATGCATGTGTATATACAAGATCAATTCTCTTCATATGTCATGTACCCATGCTGTTTCTCTCACTCAAACTTTTGCAAAACTTTCTAATGTTTTAAATATTATATATTTAGATATACTAAATACTCTGTTCCAGGTCACCCGAGTGACATTTGAATAATTTAAATACATGCATATTATATTTTATTGATTCAACTTAAGATAGCTATCATACTTAGCTTTAGATTGATATTTAGTATGTAATTATGAATAGTATTGTTTGTTGAATTAAGACGAAAATTAAAAAGTTGGGAGATTGTGGAGAATTATGCAGAAAATGTATAAGAAGATAGAAGTGCACTTCAATAGGCCCAACTTATTGATGTTCCGCTGCCAACTTAATGGCACCACCCGCAGATACTTGAAATTTATCACACTAAAGAAAACAACCCAAGTTAAAACGTAATTGAAAGTGTTTTAAATCAAAAATAAACACTTTTTTGCGGGCTATGCACATTTCTACTTCATTCTACAATGTATGATATTCAAATAGCATTATTACCAAAAGGCCTTGTTACCAGATGACAACATCCTCTCTACGACATCACAGAACAAATATATCCAAATTTGCATGACCATAAAGCTGGAACATAACATGTTGACATCCTAAAGAAAGTTATTTTCTTAGAATATTAACTGATATAGCGGCCCAACAATAACACAGGGCGTAACAACTTGGTCGCAAATGGAAGCACCGGGGTTCATCGATCTGGTAATTACCAACTTTTACAAAGATGTATTCAGCATTGTTTTGTTCGGAATTTATTCAAAAATTAGAATTTCATTGATATGGCAGCCATATCGCCAAATGCTTACCATCATGCAAGTCTCACAGATAAGCAATCAATCTAAGAGTATTTGCCATTCTGTAGATATTTAAGTTTGCGTATCGACTGAATTTAATTAGGATAAATACAATCAGTCCAAAACGCAACTTAGATATTATGCTAAAGTGAAAGAACATGAAATGAAAAGTTTTGGGAGCATTCCGTATTGCTCGACGATCTTTTTGTTCATTGTTCTAGAAAAGTAAAAAATTCATACCTCCAATACTATTGAAGAAAGAAAAAAGAAAAGAGCCAGCTTGCAAACAACCGATGAAATCTGAAAATCAAAAATCCTTACCTAATCGTTTCTTTTTAAACAGGAATTAACGTAAACACTCCGTCTAGTGCCGAAAGTCTTCTTGTTGGATTTTGGGATGACAATAAATCACGTAACACCTCACCGCATGACATTAACACCTTAATAACGATAGGAGGCCAAAAATCGAATTTTTGCGGTATTGAACGTTCCCCGGAACCTACTATTACCTATATAGTGCAATAATAATAATAGATACGTATCGTCGGCTTATTGTCGGTACTGACTTCTCTGCATTAGGCCGTTGCTGAATCTTCGGTTCCTAGTCTTGTTATTCTTGTGTGAGGCTTTGCCCAATAGTTGGCGAGACAGGTCACACTACCATACGGGATTACCTAGTAAGAAGAAGGTTTTGCACAAACAACCGGTACTTAAATAAGCTATACTTCAACGTGTACGAAGGGCAGCACATGTTGCAAGAATGGAAAGACACTGGTAGAAAAGTTTGAAGGAAAAAGTCTTGTGAGTAGACCACGGAAGTGATTTGTAGAGAAAATATTGTTTATGCATTTATTGAACAATGTTGATTTGCAACGAAGCTTCAATGTTGAATAAAAATAAAAATACTATGATCGTTGTTTAATAAATGTTGAATGTTGAAACATTGATTAGACCTTGTTATATTGAATATTGATCTTCAACATTGTTTCAACAAATTTTAAAAATATTCAATGTAAATTTCTATTTAGTGATAGTCATCTCGGCCATACTAGAAGAAGATACATTTAAAATAAACAAATCAATCAATTTTAATTGATGTGTAGATGTTGTGCAAATATAGTTGTGTTTAATGGTTAATCGGAAAATACAGTTGTGGTTATTGTAATTAGCAAATTAAGTAAAACTATAACATATCCCAATTCTTATTTTAAGACATTATGCTTTTTAAACTTATATTAATTCAATTGCGCTCTTCTAGTTGTAAAAGTATACCATCTTCTGCCTTTATGGTCATCTTAATTTCCACATTGATATCTTCAATTTTCTTATATGGTGTAGTAAATTTAAATTTTCTTAACAGAGTTGCAATAGTAGTTTTCATTGTAATCCATGCCACTCTGGATCCTGAAATAAATTTCATATTAGTATTCACATGGTGAACAGACATGTGCAACTTCTATTGAGCTGAGCGCTTATTGGTACAAAGTAAAAAATTTTGAGCCCGATCACCAAAATCAACGAAATGGAAAATTGTTCAAGATTTTTCCTCTATCTCGCCAAAATGCCAAAATCTTATTAATTAGTATCCGATGCTATCTCTTAGCCCAAAATGCTTATTTTTGGCATCCTCTGAATCTACAAAACCTCGTGAGCAGCATAAATGGACAGGTCACGGTAAATCTCCAGTACATATAAGACGGACATTTCAAAAATTCTTCAGAGACCGTACAAAATCAGATAGCGGGCCGAATTTAGCTCGCGAGTTTTCTATTGCACATTCTTAGGGTAAAAATTACTTTAAATTTGATCATTACTATGCTAAGACTTCTATAGTGTGGTACCAGTGCGATGAAAGAAAAAATGTTTATGCACACTGGGATTAGACAGTTAAAATCCAGGGCGTAACTAAGGGTAGCAGCGCCTGGTCACGACTGACACGTCTCGAAAATATCGAAACATTAATTTGACACCCCCAGAGATAGATACCTTTTTATGATAATTTGCAATTACTAACTTACCAAAACAAACTCGAGGACCAGCTGTAAACGGAACATAACTATACTTTTCTTGTAAAGCAATTCCTTCAGGACTAAATCTTTCTGGATCAAACTTCAACGGATCCGGCCAATACAATGAAGATCTATGCGTTTTCAAAATATTCAATACCAGTTGCGTCCCCTTTGGCACGATATGACCGTCCAATAAAAATTCTTCATCCGCCACACGAACAATAAGAGGTACTGGAGGAAACAATCTCAATGATTCTTTTAAAACCTTTTCCAAGTATATAAACTTTGCATGATCTTTATATTCTACAGAACGATCAGGACCTAGTACATCTAATAATTCTTGGTACACTTTTTCCTAAAAATTGATGATGTCATACGTGTATAATTTTTAATTGCGAATGTAATTTTACCTGAACATCCTGATGCATTGCTAGGCATAACAAAGTGAATGATACACTAGAAGTGCATGTATCAAATCCCTTTAAAATTAATTGTAATTTAAATATTAATTATAGAAAATTTGATTGAAATACATACAGCAACCATAAAGGTATTCACTTCATCTTTGATATCCTGATCGGTAAAATTTATTTCAGATTTTAGGTTGAATAAATGATCAATGAATTTTAATTGGGAGTTGGAATTATCTTCTATAGGAATTTCGTCTTTTTGGGCTTCTTTGTTTTTAAGATAAATTTCTTTTCTCTGGTCGAATATCTGCAAAAGCATTAAGTAAAACAAGTAGTAATAACATCTATTAAAGGAAGACTAAACCATGAGACTTTTGCCTTTTCTTGATACTTAGGATGTCTAGAATATTGTACTGAAACGACAGAAACAGGGGTATTAACCTAGCGATTTTCCTCATTCTTTGCTTCGATTGCGTCAAAATAAATTTTCTATCATGTAACATAAGACTTTCTTTATAATTTTTTAATGTTATGCGATTAGTTGAACGTCGATTTTTTAGTCTAAAAAAATGACCATCTATCACAAATTAGTGTAGAAAATAAAAATTTAATATAAAAACGAAAAAAATGTGTTCCGAAAGTAAATATGTTGTCCTACAACATACAAAAAACTAGATTTATTTCACTTTAAAGTGTTTAACGCAATGTTTGGTTTATTGATACTTTTTCCTACGATCGGTTGAAAAGTTTCATCTTTGCACACCCAATTACGTGCGCAAAGTACGCGCAGACGCCGTTAAAATTTACCTACTTGGTCTGGTTACTCGCGTATGTACACCAGCACGCGAAAGTATCATTAACAGCTGCTTTCGTGGCGCGCGAGTTTTAATTGTGATTGTGATAGTTTAATACAAATCAATTAAATTTTTACCAGTTCTAGTCGATTAGAGGAAAAGTAGCGTGTGCTATACGTGCAGAACGCCATATTTCAGCGCTTCTTCTGGTTGATATCCAACAATCGCTTTGGAATATGGCACTTTCAGCATTAGTAACACAAACTACCAATACAGAGTGATCGACATTTAAGCGATTTTGAATTGTTTGCTATCAAATAACCAACAAATTCTTCAAATGGCATTTGTCATACACAAGCTCGGCTGTTTACACTAACACTATCAAAGGTGTTGACACACCGACTCACACGTACGTAAGAAAACGAATCAAACGCA